>WTSP01009794.1:116634-216603 GCA_025331215.1 Actenoides lindsayi
AGACACATTCAAAATCTGATTGGACATGGTCCTGGGTGACCTGGTCTAGCTGACCCTGCTTTGACCAGAGGGTGAGACTTGATGATGACACAGGTCCCTTCCAACCCCTCAGCAATAGCATGATTCTGTGCTTCTGTGAATTGTGCTCTCTGCCCCAAGGGTAATGGCTGCATCTTATGTCTTTGTTGTCCAGAACTGTCCTTGTAGCTATGCCAATGTGTCAGGCTGTCAGTATTAATCTTCCTCTATTTTTTTTTTTCAGCTACACAATTTAAAATGGGATGGTTCTTCAGTGAAAAAACAGAGGATCAAGTGTTGTTTTCATATGGATCTTTCACATATTGTAATATGTGAAAGATCTATTTCAGTTCTCATGATTGCAAGGCATCAATAGTTGACCTTCTTGCCTCATATTCACGGGTATCCAAGACATTCTGGTTTTTAAGGTCTGAATATGGACTGCTATAAACAGGAAGAATGTGACCACTCACATTTTCCTTTGTGCAGTATTTTCTTTTATTTTAGCTCTTATCCTTGAGCATGAGGCAAAATAAACAAGAAGAAGCTGTGCTGATATAATTTACTTCTGGCCCAGTGGGATCACTTTTTCAGTCTATCCTTGCCAGAAGCAAATTACAGGAGGCACTATTGTTGGTGATATTTGTTCTAAATCCTGCAGGCAGGGAGTTGGTTTCATTGTCTTAGGTGACTCAGTGATTTGCTGAGCCTCCATCCACATGGTTCCTAAATAAGGTAAGTTCATTTGGAATAGGTTTCTTGGCAGGTCTGAAAAAGGTACTTAATTGTAGAAGCTTACAGGCAGTATTAGATTGTGTAGTTTAGATTTTGTGCATGTCTTTCAACTAATGTTATCAGGTAGATTTTATCAGACCTTTAAAATGTTTCTCATCTCAAAATTTAATTTAACTGCAAGATATTTATCTTTCCTTCTTTAATAATTGTATCTTTCTATACATCACTTTAAATAGTTTAATAGTATGATATTTTTAAAATTTACATTCTGAGGAACTTATTATAGTGTTTGAATAGTTCTCTTCCATTGCTATGTACTAATACTCTGGGTCTTTTTCTTTCATCATACAGCTGTTTTTAAGTTACCAATATGGGCTAATTAAAGAACTAACTAATGAATAAGTGATATGTGGATTTTCTACAAAAAATAACTGTTGCTTTTATTCAAGTTGTAGGAGAGTAGCATTAATTTGTGGAAATTCCATCAGGAACATATGGTGTTTTTCCTGTTTTGTATCTACATTAGAAAACTGTCTATTCAGATTTTAATGCTGAGTAATCAAATAATATATTTGTCATTTAAAATATTGTATTGTTGACATTGTTCAGATTACTATGTAGATTAATGAATTCAGAGACTGGAACTTAGACCTCATTTACTACATGTTGCTGTGCATAGATACAGAGTAAAAACCAGCATAATTTTGCATGGTAGAAAACAACTCCCACATCATTGACTGTTAGCAAACTTAGCAACTGCAAAACTCTGATTTAATATAAAAATCAATGAAAAATATATAGTACTCTTCAAATATATTGCATTAGATTTACTGCTAGAATATATATAAGGAAAAAGAAGAAAAATCAATATTAAAAATTACAAATGTCTCTCAAAACTTGAAAAAGTAATTATATTTTTTAAAGCTTAAATAATGTCTAAGTTAGTAAAGTTGAGTAATACAGACGAGGTATTTTTAGCCAAGGACACTTTGAAAGAGTGAGTTTCTAAGGGCTGAGGATCCAACTACTATTTGCCAGTAGAGTTTCCAACATCAGCAAGAATGACCTGACATTTAATAATGGCTTAAAGGAGGCTGCAGAACTCAGGAATATCTACTGCTAAGTTCTGCAAGTCTCCTTCCAGCCCACGTCTGGCTCCTGTATCAACAAGAGAAGTACATTCCATTACAGGTACCAAGCATTGGAAACTTGGCTAAATCTTACTTTCTATATATTTGTTTTACAAAAGTGTGTATCCAGCATAATTCCAAAGTTCTACAGACATTTAGAAAGTTATAGTCTACACAAGACTGGACTTTATGTCTGTAGTGGTAAAATGGCATTAAATTCTAGATGCTTGGTGATTAAATAAACAATTATGCGCCATGTGTAGGTGACACACCATAAACAGATGTGTTTTATATATATTTATACACACACAAACATATAGATATAGACATAGACAGACATAAATATAGGCATGGGCATAGATGGTTATAGCTATCTGAATGCTTCCTGGTGACAGAAATTTACAATTAAAATAGAGAAGGAATACATGCAAATGCAAAGAAAGAAAGAATTTACTTCCTTGAAAGAGCATTCTTTAGAGGACAATTCTTATTTTATGAAAGTTTATTAATTCTTATTTCATGAAGATTTTTTAATTCGATGTACTAGCAGATAGGAGAAGAAAGCAGTCATTTAATTCATGTCTTTTACAGATCAGATCTACATAACAAAACCAGAGTATAACTCTGTCATTTAAAAGGTGATTTCTAAATTTTGACTCAAAAATTGACCCATTAATAATGAGTGGAAATTGACATAGAAAATTAGTGTGCTTTTGCTATAAATATTTAAACCTTATAAAAAGAAATCTATGCTACATTATGAAGATTTCAGAATTAGATTTACTGAAGTCATCCTGCATTAACAGAACGAGATTGGGGAAATTAAAGAAATAGGCATTTTGGTCATTGCTTTTGGTTTAATATCAAAATAGACACAAGGTAGAAGCAACACCTCTGATATAATGTATGAACAAGAAAGCAATGAGCCAGCAGATGGATGAATCATTGCAAAGGCTTTGATCAAAACACACTGACCTCACTCTGACATTCAATCAAAATCTCAATCTTTTCTTGTTTGTATGAATTTTTCTTCAAAATGTAATAATTAAATAAACCCAAAGCAACTGATTGAATTTTATGTGGGGTTGTTATTATCTGTGGTCAACTGATTGTTGTCTTGCCTATTAGCATATTAACTCACAAAGTACAATTTACAGAAGTTTTATTTAGAAATTATTGTGAATATCAACTAGTGAGTCCTCTGGTGTTATTGAGTTCAACCAGAAAAACATATCTAGAAATCCAAATCTATTTAGAAAATGAAGAAGTATATTCTAAGGAGTTATGAATTAAAGTCTTGGACCTACTGTTTGTTCAAGACTCCTTTGTCAACTTAAGCTCTAAGATATTAAGCCCATCACATGAGACCTAAAATTTAACACCCCATCTCTATGCCTCAGGATAGAAAGCTACACTGAAATTGAGAAGATACCTCATGTTACCCAAGAAGAAACTCATGGAAATGAAAGAGTCTTAACACCTATCTGTCTTGGAATTTTGAGAAGCAAGCCAGAAATTATTTTGGACCTGTCTGCACTAGTAAGTAGGCAAGTCCGTTGGGGCCCAGATTCATCAAGGAAAAGAGTCAGTGCTGAAGATCTGACATCCACACTATAAATGTTTCTGAGGGATTTTCCTAGGAGTAGGATGGCTTGTTCCCTGTGACTGAATGCTCACTAATGCTTGGAGCATATCAGGAGCTTTCCAGTACAGTTCCACCCAAAATAAATTCAGTTTGTGTGTGCATGATATGAATCAAAACACAGTCAATGAGGAAGCTTCAGAGATTGTATTGCAAAGTACATTTTCACTACAAGTGAAAGCATCAAATGTAGATTCACACTTTGTCCATTGAGGAGCCACAGAGTCTAGACTCTTCAGATGAGTTGTCTATATACATTCTTAGAAAGAGCTGCACAGATGGTGGTGACAGTGCCTTCTATCAGAGTAAAGGACACAATTTCTGTGTCTTAGATGACCTGAAGCAGTAAGCTATATCATCATATTCTTCTGCTCATCTCTTCTTTTCCCTGTTACACTTTGATGTGAGTTATTTTGCAACAAGTGGTCCTGTTCTACTGGAGGAAAAGTAAAATGCTTCTCTAAGACAATATCCTGGCAAAGAGAAACTCAGAGTTAAAAACTTTCATGCTAAAGAGGGTAAGATCTCCCCATTCTTTGGTGAGTAAAAATAGTTCCTCAGTCCCAACTTCAGAGAAAACATCAGAAAAGTTATTATTAGAGGAGCTGAATCCTGTGGATGCATGTTAAGGAGTCTTTTTTAATTGCCTGCCATATAGGATATCATTGAATCATAGAATGGTTTGGATTGGAAGGGACCTTAAAGATCGTCTAGTTCCAAGCCCCATGCCATGGACAGGGACACCTTCCACTAGACCAGGTTGCTCAATGCTCCATCCAACCTGGACTTGAACACTTCCAGGGTTGGAGCATCCACCACTCCTCTGGGCAACCTGTACCAGTGTCTTACAATCCTCACAGTTAAGAATTTCTTCCTTATATCTAGCCTAAATCTATCCCTTTTCAGTTTAAAACTGCTGCCTCTCATCATAGAATCATAGAATAGTTCAGGCTAGAAGAGACCTTCAAGATCATCAAGTCCAAACTTATTCCTAGGCATATCAAAAACCACTAAACCATGTCCCTAAGCACACCATCTAACCAGCTCTTAAACACTTCCAGGGATGGTAATCCCACCAGCTACCTGGGCAGGCTATTCCAATGCCTGACAACCCTTTCTGAAAAAAATTGCTTCCTAATATCCAGCCTGAACCTCCCCTGGTTCAACTTCAGGCCATTTCCTTTTGTTCTAATGCTTGTCACCAGGGAGAACAGACCAACCCCCGCCTTGCTACAACTTCTCTTCAGGTAGTTGTAGAGGGCAATAAGGCCTCCCCTCAGCCTTCTTTTCTCAAGGCTAAACAGCCCCAGATCCTTCAGCCTTTCCTCATAAGACACATGCTCCAAACCCTTTCCTAGCTTTGTAGTCAACCTCTGTACCCTCTCCAGAACCTCAACGTCCTTTGTAGAGAGGGGGCAAAAACTGGACTCAGTATTTGAGGTGCGGCCTCACCAAAGCCAAGTACAGAGGAATGATCACCTCCCTACTTCTGCTGCATCCTATCACTACACTCCCTGATAGAGTCCCTGCTCATCTCTCCTGTAGGCCTCCTTTAAGTACTGGAAGGCTGCAATAAGGTCTCCCTGGAGTCTTCTCTTCTCCAGGCTGAAAAACCCCAACTCCCTCAGCCTATTTTCATAGCAGAGGTGCTTCATCTTCATAGCCTTCCTCTGGACCCACTTGAGTAGGTCCATGGCTTTCTTATGCTGGGAATCCTAGAGCTGAACACAGTACTCCGGGTTAGGTCTCACATGAGTGGGAGCAGAGGGACAGAATCACCTCTCTCACCTGCTGGCCACACTTCCCTTGATGCAGCCCAGGATGTGATTGGGTTTTCATGCAGCAAGCTCACATTGCCAGCTCATATTCCATTCTTCATCCACCAACAGCCTCAAGTTCTTCCCCACAGGGCTTCTTTCAATCCACACATTTCCCAGTCTGTATTTGTGCTTGAGATTGCCCTAAGTCATGTGCACTTGGCCTTGTTGAACCTCATGAGGTTTGCATGGACCCACCTCTCAAGCCTCTCAATGTCCTTCTGGCATCTCTTCCCTCCAGTGTGTCAACCACACCGCACAGCATGGTGTTGTCAGCAGACTTGCTGAGGGCATAGTATTCCAACTGTCCATGTCGCTGACAGTGATATTAAATAGCACTTGTCCCAGTACTGACCCCTAAAGTTTCATTCACCATTTTTCTGGATGGATCCTCATGGTAAGATAGTACAAAGTGTCTAAGATTGAAAAAACAGACAAAGTAGACACCAGAAATTTCATAGCCAAAGTCACAGCAGCTCCCGGTAAGTTCAGGCAGTATCAGTATCTGAGCAATGTTTTGGACTCTAATTTTGCCTGTAGACACATGCACCTAAATGCTGCTTCTGAAAAGGTGTGCAGCTTAAGTGTATAACAGTGAATGAATGACTCGTACAAAAAATGGAGCATTAATTTATAAGAAGCAATTTTCTTTGCTTGATGTTAGAACTTTGATTTCTAAATGTATCAGGGAGGTACAATTGATATTTTCACTAAGATTTCTGAACAGCAATAGATGTAGTCAAGTATAACTTCTGTAGCTGAACCCAGTTGTTCATCTTAACCTGTGGTTTAATCCAAGAAATATCGTCAGAGGTGTGAATTATTTCAAGAACCCTAACTGAAAGCAAATACTGCAGAATCATCAGTACGTTGAATATGAATACATAACCACAAGACATCACCTGCTTCAAACGTCAGCAGATAGAAAATATACTTTTAATTAGGCAATGAAGGGCAATGTGCACGCTGTCTGACTGTAGTTTAGGAAACTTCATTAGGAGATTAGTCACATTAATTTCCCACCTAGTGAAAAGTGAGGTTCCTTCTGAGATTGAGTCAGGGTATGTGTAAATGGGGAAGCCTGAGATTACTTTAAAATTGTGTTACTGCTAATCAGAACAGAAGCACACATCAGTGTGCTCTAATCCTGACGCCCTCAGGAGAGAAATAAGGCCATGGAGACAGACATGGAAGTATCTGCTGATGAAGTTCTAGCTAGGGCTAGGAGACAATGCACACTCCAATATTAGTCTACACAGGCCCTCCCAGCAGCCAGATTAGGTTCCTGGTGCTGTTTAGTTCTGTTTTTTGATACTTAAAATACTGTGCATAGTCTCTCTCACTTCCCTTTTATTTCCTTTCTCTTCCCACAAGTTCCCTCTCTCTCACTTTCCTTTTGCATTGTTTTCATTGTGCATTTGTGCATTGTTTGTCCCTTTTATATCCAAATCCGTAGCCTTCCATGTAGGGTATGGCATGACAAATGTAGGATGGCATAGAAATTGAGCGCATGGAGGAAGAATAAACAGAGGTGTTTTAGCCAAAGATGACTGACACTGGCTTGGTACTTTGACAATGTCTCTTGCAAGGTTAATCTTACAAGGCTTCTTCTCCAAAAAGAGTGGGGATTTCCTCTAGGGGAGTTAAGAGTCAGTCTGAATAGCCTTCTAGAGGCAATTCATCATTTGTTAATGATAGAAAGTCTCTAGAAAGATTAACCCCATGTCAATGAAGTAAGCCCTTTTTCTAATTACTTTCTATTTAAATATGGTAAGCTCTTCAAGTCAGGACCTTCCTTTCATGTCCATAAGCACCAAAATACTTGTCAGTAGTAGACTAAATATATATGTAGCTTTTGTAATTAATCACAGAATCACAAAATGGTAGCAGTTTGAATGGGCCTGTGGAGATTATCTAGTCCAAAACCCTGCTAAAGCAGGTTCACCTAGAGCAGATTGTTCAGGACCACATCCAGGACCACAGTTCACAGCCCATGTGCCTGGTGCTGACTGGGGTGCTGACTGGGGTGTGAGGACAAGTGCCTATATCTCTCTCAAACTGGGAGTGCCTGGGGTGTGCATCAACAGCAAATTTCAGGCTGGACATACCAGCACATAAACCCCAGGTCAGAGCAAGATGACAGGTGGGTAGAGAGACCATGGGGATGGGTGGGTGTAGGGTGCCTGTGCAATGACCATGTGAGCACAGATGTCTTTTTGCAACAAGCACTGAGGTAGACCAGGTGGCAAATCCAGGAACCATGGGGTGGGTAAGAGTATCTGGGGTCCTGGCAGGGGTGTCAAACGGACAGAGGGACTGTGTTGGGGCCCCCACTCAGGGGATCTGCTACTGTGCATGTGCTTGTGAGCGTGGAGAGTGACATGTTGTGTGCCTGCAATACTGACCTTCACTCTCTGCCAGCACAAGGACAAGAGTCTCTCTGCTTATCTCTGATATGAGTCCTATATGTAGGTGCTGCTGAAGGCAGCTGGCCATGTCCATGTCCTGTGTGTGTCTTGTGCATCTGGGACACTTGCTCAGCTTCCCTACTGGATGAACTTGCAAAAGGGAAAGGGGCAGCCACAACCCATCAGCCTGAGCAAAGACCCCATGTCTCTGGGGCACCAGGATGGGTTCCAGAGGTCAGGCAGGAGGAAGTCCTGGGCCAGAGCTACTGAAGGAGGTGGCCTTTAATAACAACCATTAAAAATAAACACAGTCAATTTTGTAAGACAAAATTTTGATCATTAAATATTCTGTTACTCTATGAGAAAGAATTACCCTCCCTTTTGAAAGTAGTTTGAGAAATAAGTGTCAATATTAAGGTACTCTATAAATTATATGTATTAAAAATTACTTTTGGAATAAAGTCCTTAACCTTTCCAAGAAACATTAGTCCACATAATTTTTATATTTAGATACAATTACATGGTTTCATATACGTAAGTAAAAAGAAAAAGTAATTACTTCTACAATAGATCTAATTACAGAAAGGTTTTATGGAAAATGGAAATGTCAACCTTTAATTAAGATCATGTTGGAGTCAAATTCCAAAATGCCTGTTTAATCGAAAATACATATTCCCTCTATGCAGTGTATATTGAGCAGTTATAGTAAGAAATTATCACCAAAACAGGATACAAAATGGGAATTTCCTACATTTTATAAGATTCATTCACTGTTGTTTCTGGTTTTATTGATATTTTTCTAGAAGATTTTTTTACTTAGATTAAATTATCACATAGAGATGTACTTGTTTCTCTTTCTTGTTTGCTTCTGTTTTATCATAGAATCATAGAATGATTTGATCTGGAAGTGGTCTCTAAAGGTCATCTAGTCCAAGCCCCCTGCAGTGAGCAGGGACATCCTCAACTAGACCAGACTGCTCAGAACCTTGTCAAGCCTCACCTTGAATACCTCCAGGGATGGGGACTCCAACTACCTCCCTGGGCAACTTGTTCCAGTGTTTCACCACCCTCATGGTAAAGAACTTGTTTCTAACACCCAATCTAAATCTACTCTTCTCTAGTTTAAAACCATTGTCCCTCATCCTGTCACTACAGGCCTTTGTAAACAGACCTTTTCCCACCTTCTTGTAGGCCCCCCTCAGGTACTGGAAGGTCTTTGTTACATCTCCCTGGAGTCTTCTCTTCTGCAGGCTGAACATCCCCAGTTCCCTCAGCCTATCTTCGCAAGAGAGGTGTTCCAGCCCTCTGATCAGTTTCATGGCCCTCCGCTGGAACCAATCCATCAGGTCCATGTCTTTCCTATACTGTGGGCTCCAGAACTGGACGCAGTACTCCAGGTGAGGTCTCACCAGAGCAGAGCAGAGTGGCAGAATCACCTCTCTTGATCTTCTGGCCAGGGTCCTTTAGATGCAGCTGAGGATGTGATTGGCCTGGGCTGCAAGCGCACACTGTCTGCTCATGTCCAGCTTCTTGTTCACCAGCACCCCCAAGTCCATTTCTGCAGGGCTACTTTCTATCACCTCATGATGATTAGTTATTTGGTGTCATTTCCCCTTAATTTACTCTACAGGAATTTTTGGATCTTTCACAACTCTCCATGCTACCCAGGGTAGCTTGGCAATTGGGTCATGACACTCCTTCATCAAGCTGACAAATGATAGAAAAATAGGAGGAGTGACTGATATACTAGAGGGTCATGCTGCCATACAGAAGGACCTGGTCAGGCTGGAGAAATGGAATGATGGGATCCTCATGGAGTTCAGTGAGGGGAAATGCTGTGTCCTGCTCTTGGGGAACATACTGAACATAATTGGCAGAGGTTTGATATGGAGAGAGTGTCTTTAGGGGTGACCTGCATGGGAGGAGGTCACAGACTGCCCTGTGGTGGTCAGTTGGTTCCAGTTATCTCAACAACAGAAAAAGCAGACCCACCATGTGCCAAAGTTAGAAGTAATCAGATGAGTTTATGGTATCTCTGCAAAAATATATTTAAGAAAGGGCAGAGTCCACTGGGAGACACAAGAGAAAGGCTAGCACAGGGGGAATGCCAGAGCAGGAGCGACACCAAAGGCCAAGAAGGCCAATGGCATCCTGGGGTGTATTAGAAGGGATGTGGTTAGTAGGTTGAGAGATGTTCTCCTCCCCCTCTACTCTGCCCTGGTGAGGCCGCATCTGGAATATTGTGTTCAGTTCTGGGCCCCTCAGTTCAAGAAAGACAGGGAACTGCTGGAAAGAGTCCAGTGCAGAGCCACAAAGATGATGAAGGGAGTGGAACATCTCCCGTATGATGAAAGGCTGCAGGAGCTGGGTCTCTTTAGCTTGGAGAAGAGGAGACTGAGGGGTGACCTCATTAATGTTTATAAATATGTAAAAGGTGACAGAAGGATGGAGCCAGACTCTTCTCAATGATGTCCAATGATAGGACAAAGGGCAATGGGTTCCATGAACATAAGGAGAAACATTTTCACAGTGAGGGTGACCGAGCACCGGAACAGGCTGCTCAGGGAGGTTGTGGAGTCTCCTTCTCTGAAGACATTCAAAACCCACCTGGACGCGTTCCTGTGTGACCTGATCTAGGTGATCCAGCTCTGGCAAAGGGGTTGGACTGGATCTCCAGAGGTCCTTTCCAACCCCTAATATTCTGTGATTCTGTGAAACCTCCCATAGACTCTACTTTCCCTGTAAGTGCTTAATAGTTGAACTCTTGCTAAATAAAATGGGCAACACCACCTTTTCCATAAAGGTTTTTAAAAGGAAGGAAATCAAAGTAGTATTTGTGAACTCCATCCTAACCACATAATGGTGCAGCTGCAGAAACAGCTTTCTGCTCAAAATGGGTTTCTGGGTTCTAGTCAGGATAAGGTAAGAGACAAGCGAGTTATTCAGAAAGCCCTGGGCATGTTTAGAAGTGCATCTCAAACCTCTTAGTGAAATACAAAGTCAAATTCAGGAGTATTTATTGATATTAGGTACTCTCAGCGTTTTCTGGCAGTTGAACAAGTTTATTTGGATTGAAGTTTTGCACATTGATGCCCAAGAACCTTACTGTATCTACTCCTGTAAAGCCAACCCAAATCTAACAGACACATACAAGTAACTCGCTGTTAATTGAAAGCCAAGTGACTTCTCTTAAGCTCACCTTTTTGGAGATGCATTTTATTTATTTTTTTTTTATGCTGGTGAAAATAGATGGAGAGTTCAATGCATAAAGAGTGACTCAAAGCAGACCAGGTATTTGCAAAACCCATGGAAAGTTCTCCTCCATCCTGCTGCGAAACAGAAGAGTACCTGCTGCCATGACTGATAACTGACAGGCCAGAAAGCTCTAAAGAGGTTTTCATCATTCTAGTAAGGCTCATAAGTCTGTACATTTCCAGGTTGATTTTATTTTATGTGGCATTTATTCATTATTGTGTATCTTCCGTAACACAGATACAACTTTATTTGATTGCAGGTCATTCTAAAGGATCAGCAGGACATTACTGTTTGAATCAAATGCCAAGATGACCTTATTTCTCATCTTGTTGAAGCTGTTCTTTCCAATTTGCCTCAGATTTCTGAATGGAAAACCTAGTGACTAAGATAAATAGATTGTGAAACCTCTAGAAGCCATACCAATGTGTCCTGCATGAACTGGTTAGATCTTGCATTCTCAGAAAGAGGACAATTCTTGCAACATGGAGGAATTTTCACATGGAAAATTTACACATCACAGAGCAAAAGGAAGACTTTTTCCTCACTGGATCTGTTAATATGTGGAAATGTTCACAAAAAAAAAAAAAAGACATTTTTAAAAATTATTCTCTCGGGGGTAACAAAATAATTTGCTCATTATCCCTCTTCTTTAAAGATACTGCCACACAAGATGCTTTTCCTGGGGCCTTAGCTCCCATCAGAAACAGAGAGAGAGATAAGGGGGCTTATTTCTGAAGCCTCTGGGGTAGGTAACATGGGCAGGCTTTTCAGCTTGTCAGCATGGGTCCCTTTAATAGCCAGAGCATCAGCATCTGGAAAACTCAAGCAAACTCCTGACTGTGAAGGAGCTGTTCTGCCTCCTCAAGAAGCAAACCACTTCTGTCCTTTAAATCAGGAAGCAAGATGAAGCTCCTTTAAAAAAAATACATTCAAATTGAGAAAAAAAATTCCAAAATCAAGTCATGCAAAATGTACCACCTCAGAGACTTTCAGAGACAGAGCGGGAGAGTGCCACCTTCCCTTCTCTAAGGTACGACGCAGTCTGTTCTCTGGGTGGTAAGTAACTAAGGAATGTTCCAGTGTCAGAAAACAGGTATTGATGTATAAAAGCAGAGAAAGTACAACCCTCAGAACCACTGTATGTGGAAGGAGCAAGAGAATCCACAATCCCTCATGGGCTGACAGAGTTGAAGAGAAAGAGGCAGGCTCTGAGGACAAATGTTTTGTGGGGAGGAAATTACACAGTAGCTGTAAGGGAACTGTATTAAAGAGGAGTGTCAGGGAAGAAAGGATATTGGGAGTCTTGTGAATAGACCTCAGTTACAAGAAAAAAGAGAAAACACAGGTTTTAAATCCAAGGTGATTACACAGACACAAGGGGGATGGGGAAGGAAAGGATTTTCATGGTACTCCCCTACGGGCCAAACAGAGGCAGCCAAATGTAATTACTTCCTTTAATCTCAATATTTCTAGGGGACTGTCTCACTACTTCTGAACACTTGAGGGAAGGGATACTTTAAAGTGCATTCTATCTTGGAGGAATGACTGTGTAAAAAATAACACTTTCCTAACCCTATACATTTGCTCTGTGCATGTATTCAGTCACGTCTACTAACTAGTGACAAATGACATTTTGATTACTTTTTACTTCTCCCAGCCTTGCAGAAGCAAATAGAGGGATGAGTGTGAACTCAGTTTCACCCTGAACAATACACCTAAATTCCTGAAGCACTTTGTCATCAGCATCTCCCAAGTGCCTGAGAGGAAAAAAGTCAATAGAGAACTCCATAGGCTACCTCTGAGTGACAAATGAGAGTCTCTCTGGAAAAGTAGTTGTCTGTGAGGGATCTAGAGAAAATTTGACTAATGTCCTAGTTTCAACCCCTAAAAACTGGGACCACTTTTTCCTTATAGTTATGTAGTCCCTAAAGCTGTGCTGCTCTTCAGGAGAGAAAAGTAATCAAAACTACATGTAATTTTTAAATCAAAGTTCTTTTGTCTAATATTTTAAGTTAAGAATCTGAATTATTATTAATACTGAGGGACTCCTCCTCCAGTTTTTTCTTCTACTGGCACCTTCCTTCCTGAACACAGGCTGTTTCTTTGTTTAATCATCTGCATCACTGTCATTCTGATAAAATGACTGCAGAAATTCTGCTCACTGGGGATACTGCAGTCACTAAGTCTGCTGAATATCTGCAGTAGGCAACTCACTGACCAAAATATTTACCAGAAAATGCTGCCTGCAAGGATCATACTGGGTTTTCATGGATCAGCATCACCAGTTTTGCTTAATATAAATCACTTTGGAAAAAACATATATTCCAACCTTTCTCAAACCACTCTTAATGCAGGACTACCCACTGTTCTACACTGTTGAATATTTTACTCGGTATTGCCTTTAAAGACTTGTGTGGTGAGGTTTCCAATAACTCCTTTGGGAGACTAAACCACAGTCTTAAAAATCCTGTTAAGAAATATTTCCTGATATCCAGCCTAGATTTCTCATTTTCATCTGATTAATTCTAGTTACCCCACTGTGTTTATGCCCATCAAACACCTGCAGCCTGGTATAGTGTGTCTTGCTTTTAATTGACATTTAGACATTCCATATATATCTATACATAGTTGTTTAATCTTTTAATTTCTCTATCTCACTGGAGACATGTCTTAGCATATGCTAGGGTAGTTTTGTGTTTAGGTGGGTTTTTTCCTTTTAGCAGCACCAACGATTATTGTACATTGAACTAATAATGCACGAAAGCAAACTGTGACAAGCAAGCAGACTTAAGATACAAGTTTCCTTTCTCCATCTTTAGTCTGAAACCAAATATTTTACTAATCATACGCTTTGAGTTATAATCTACTTACTGTGTACCAAGCTTCTTGTATTTACTAATTGAGAAAGCATCAATGGTGAGGGCATTCAGTATTATAGCTGGATACAAAATGTATTTCTCAAAGCACTGAAGCCACACATAGAGCCTTTCAAACCACATCAAATGAGCAGCATCTGAAACAAATTCAGATAATAGATCATTTCATCCAATTATCAGCATTTTTTGCACTGCAATACTGTAGAAATGAGTTAGTTCACATTTAATAAATATAATTGACCAATTAATTTATGAAACAATAGAAGTCATAATTCTTTTGCAAAGGGATTGCAGTTCGTTCTCGGAATTTAGAGGGTATCACTTTTGCTGCTTATAACAGCACTCATGAGAAACACTCAGAAACAAAAAGAGACGGTACATGCTAAATTGTAATTTCCACACAAGCTAATTGCTAGTCACTATACCAAATAGTACTTTTAGTGATGTAATGACTCCAGAGAGGCGCTCTCCAGCTCTGGCTCTGACCTGGTGGATGACCTAGGGAAACTCGTTTGAACTCTGTGCCTCTCCTTCTTCATCTTATAGTGGCAAACACTGTTCATTAGACTGCAAAGTATCATTGACCTCATGGATAAATGAAATATCCTTTGAGATCTAAAGACTTCAGAATTAACAGAAGCAAGGAACTGTCGCAGATGTTTCTCAACACACTTAAACAGCTGCTGTAAAAAGTATCTGTGAGGATCATATCACCACTAAATAATATTTTTTTTACAGTAGTCTCTTCTAACATCACATTTCTTAAATTGAGTATTAAACATGAACTGAATTCTCTGTGCAATTCAAGTTCTATAAGAACTTAGGTGAACTGGGTGCAGAAACACTTGTGTACTGATAAAATCTGTGTCTTTATTCTCAGGTGAGCTCAGTTAGATAAGGTTATTGGAAAAAACAGTGAATGCAAAAAAGGCTGAACTTAGTATTGACTCAGAAATTACAGTACTAGCTACTGAATCTCCAGTACTCTTCCCTACAGGAATGAAAAAAATTATGTATACACATCCCACCCTCCCATATACACCTCTTCAATGACAGGCAAAGAAAACATGCTGAATCAACAGATTTATATGTTCCGAAGACACAGTTCTATACTGTACAGGCTCAAAGAGAAAGGTTTAAAAGCAATCCTTCCAAATTAGCTTTAAGTCATTCTCTGCCAAGCTAAGGCAAAAATCTGCCTTTAGAAAATATGATCAGCTTCTGATTCTTGCTATAAAATAAAAATATTTCCTTCTCTTATTACCTAAGACCACCTTCTAAATGTTCATACACACAGCAAAGCATCCATTTTGAAACCCAGCTGTTAGTCTCCATTCCTCTCCTCCTCCTGAACTGCAAATTGCTCTCAGAGCTCCTCTCAAGAACTTCATCCAGCTGCCCAAAGTTGAGCTCTGTGTAAGAACTGAAGCTAGAATAAAGAGATGTACATACAAAGTAGACTAAAGAGAAGGTAGCTGCAGGAGCAGAGAGATGTGTGCAGACAATGCAGACAGAATAAAAAATGAGCTCACATTCAGAGGGGATCTAGGTAAAGATGTGAATAATTTGAAGATGGCTTACATCAATCTGTGGAGTATAAAAGCAGTGGTGGGGAGAAAGGAGAAGAAAAAAAAAATAGTCTCTAGTGTTTCAGGGTTTCTTTCTCGCTCAGTCCTGCACTACATTCTACATATCCATTATACCATAAACTCATACATCTTGACCTCAGGCTTTCTTCCTGTAGTCAGGCAAAACAGTAAGTAATAAATGAGTTATCTCACAGTGGCATCCTGAGAACTGGTCTGCTAATTGCTATTTTGTGGAAGGCCTTAAAATTTGAACAGCTCATTCAGAGTCCAAGAAACAAGGCCAGGAATAAAGTTGTGGAATTGTCATTACCAGTGCTTGTCTAATTGGAAGCAATCATTCATCTCCCCATAGCTCTACACTTGTCAAAAATTAGGAGTCTGAAAATTAAATTCCATGCAGTAAAAACTCCTCATAAAGAAGTTTTGTGTACTTGTCCCTTCCATTGTTACACCTAACAACTACAGGATACTGTCCTTTTCCAAGCTCTTCTTTCTATACAAGCTGGGAACCTTTAAGTTTAGCTCCTAGATTGTTCTTAGAGGGTAAAAGAAAAAGACAGCCTGTCAGACATATCTATCAAAGGGATTACACAACCTTTTCCTCAGCCTTTCTCATCTCAGAACATGATAAAAAGCCTCTGCAGCTGCCTCAGGGACTGAAATATATATAGGGTTTTTAATTTTTTTTTTTTTTTTTACTTTTGTTTTCTAACACACCACCAGACACATTGCAATAATAAGCCCCAAAGTGCAGAAATGCACCACATAAAGCGAGGACTGCAAAAGAAGAAAAAAGCCTGATGCCTGCAGCAGGTAGCATGGGAAGTGCAGCTGATCTCAAAGCCAAAGGAAACCCATCTGTGGAAATCAGTCTGACAGATCT
Source organism: Actenoides lindsayi (assembly GCA_025331215.1). Classification (NCBI taxonomy): domain Eukaryota; kingdom Metazoa; phylum Chordata; class Aves; order Coraciiformes; family Alcedinidae; genus Actenoides; species Actenoides lindsayi. The sequence goes on from WTSP01009794.1 coordinate 132,988, forward strand.
CTACCCTCAACCTTTTCAAAAGCTGAGTCATTACATTTAGGAAAACAATGTTTTCTGACAAATGAAGACAGACTTAATCAGGACAAGGGAAAGAAATCCTACAGCAGTCTTTTATGATTAAGTGATGTAACAAACAATCAGTAATTCTGATGAATACACAAGTTTTATTATCAGGGAGAATAAGCCCTGAATAATGTTTTCACTTGGGCATGATACTTAATAAGATATATATTTCTACTACAATTTCCTCAGAATACTGCAGTACAAGTTCAAAGGCAACCTTGAATCAAGTCTCCTGGGTACTTTTTTTTTTTTTTTTTTTAATTATGTCTATCAAAACAATTAGTTTCCAGACAAAGCTTCAGTATGAAAAAATATTTAAAACCTTAATTCATGGTTTTGCAGAGAGTGATCTGAACTCTTTTGTTGTCTAGTTGAAGAACAATCTAAAGTCCCTCAGCAGACTGTGTTCTGACAACTCTGTCTTCAAGCACCTCAGAAACATATATTGAGAATGATTAAGGCACAGGATCCATCAAGAAATGACAAGCAAGCTTTGGGCTGGTAGCAAAGACAACATAAGAGCTGGGGAAAAGCTGTGCTTCTTGAACTACACTGTCTGCTTGCAGAAGTAACTGTATGAGAACAAGAAATCAAACCTCAACATACTAAAATATTTACCAATACTTGCATATATGAGGGCACTACCCACAGAAACCAGCAGACATTAGAAAGAACAAATCTTTAAAAAAGTGCCACATTTCCTTTCAATTTTAATGTTCCTCTAAAAGTGTTATGTTGGAAATTAGTACTCTAAGTTGCACTACCCTTGTTGTTCAAACGATATATGTCAGAAAGTAGAAAAAATTCTGCCTCACTTTCATCAATCATTTAAGCTTTTAAATTATATAAAAAGCCAATGTATTAAGCATAAACTATTGCATATCAAGCAACATGGCAAGCAACAGCACTTAATGTAAAAGTAAAAGGCAGCTCATACAATGGCTTGTGAGAGGCCACTTCGGGCCAGTAAGATGATTAAGGGACAGCAGGCATTTGGCATAGGAGAAGCTCAGAGAGCTGGGATTGCTTAGCGTTGAGAAGAAAAGGCTCAGATGGCATCTTATTAAGACTTGATAGGTGGCATTTTGGAGATATAAATACCCGATAGGGATAGTAAAGTTGATGGAGTCAGACTGTTCTCAGTAGTACCCAGTGACAGGACAAAACAGAAATGAGCATGAACTAAAATTCCATTTCAACATAAGAAAAAAACCAAAACCACCTTTCTTACTGTAAGGAAGATTGAATGCTAGAGCAGGTTGTCCAGAAAGGCTGTGGAATCTCCACGAATGAAGATACTGAAAAATGGACACAGCCCTGAGCAATTTGCTTTAGCTGACCCTTCTCTGAGCAGGGGCATAGGACTAGTCAGTCTCCAGAGGTGCCCTTCTGTGCAATGGTCTCACAAGACATCTTTTACAGGTTCATGGATTTTCTGGCGATCAGGAGGAGAAAAAATGGAAATAATAGGCTGTGAATGCCATTCAAAAGAGGGAAAGGTAAAGCACAATTTATTCCCACTGCTCTGTCCCTTCTAGATTTTTATTTTTTTTTTAAATTAAGACAAGCTGCAAGTCATTGCATCCATAGTTTACAGAAGATTTTGTTACAAACCTCTTACTTCCCGTTGCTGGTGCTCTTTGTTTTTAAGTATGGGGTGGGAGATCCACAGCCAGGGGTGATGCTTGCGAAGCTGAGGAAGTAAGTAATGTGTCACAAATCCCACAGTCCACGCTAAAGCAAACAGGACAATGCTTAGAAATGGCTGGGTCAAAAGAGAAAAAAAGTAACATGGTTAAAATGTGCAAACAACATTTTTATATAAAACTTTTTTTTAAAAAAGTATTCTTCACAGTTCCTATAGTTGTATTTTTGTGCAATTAATTTTTATTCCTATGCTCAAACTCAGACTCCACAGGAGGATATGGATTTTGAAATACGCATTTTGCACAGACAATTAACCAATTTTTTCATCCCTAATTGGAGGAAAAAATGACAAATGATTAGGCTTATTCATTCGGTCCTCCAGGTTCCATACGACAGCAGAGCTGTGGACATGCAGAGGTTAAAGGAAAGAGACATCAAACAAGTAATACTCAAATTATTAAAAATATCCATAAACTAAGTGCCTTGCACATAAAAAGTGTTGTTATGACTGGTAAAAACATTTTCACTAACTTTTCTTGCCACAATCTCTATTCTTTCCAGTTAAAACACCTTGTGCTTTTGTATAAAAGAGAGAATATCTTGGGGGAAGGGGGAGGTGAAAAGAAAAAAAAAAGGACAGGTACACACCCTTAATGATAGAAACACAGTACTGGCACTGACAGCAAATGACAGAACAGCAGCTGCTGTGCAGACAATGAGATCCGACTTCAAGATTTCTTTCTGTGAAAATAATTAATGTATACAAAATTAGCAATCCAATAATATTTTAACTCAGGTAAAACAACTCTGTTCTCAATTACTTGTAGTCTGCATTGTGATAAGGCTAATCAGCACTCCCGGATGCAAAACTAGTTTCTCCACTCTGCTTTGGGAAATTATTTCTTCACACTCTAGGTCTGTCAAAGTAATCACATTTAAATTCATTATGCCTAATTTTAAATTATATTTTTTAATAAAGTACTTTTGAGATTGGAGAAATGAAAGCAATGCTTTTTCATACCGAGTCTGACTCTGTCTAAGGAATATAACATTGACTTTTTTATTTTAGGGAATCAAAATTCTGGTTCCATTTCCCATTTGCAAGCATTAAGATTTCTTCAGATTCACTTCCTCTTGCATTACTGAAATGACTCATGCTTTTCTGTAATGCCTTCAGTGACACAAAGTTAATACATTTATTATGTTCTAAACTGACATGTCCCATTCTTTGATTTTCTGTATCGGAAGCCAAATTTTGGCAAGATCTTATGGATTTCAGACAAGGCCTTCTTCCAGTGTCACTGAATGATAATAAAAGGATACATCTGCCTTTACATAAAGATCTATAACTAGGGTAGGAGTAATTTTGTTTCTAAAGATTGGAAAATATTACCATCTTCCCAGACCATTTTTCTTGTGATTAAAATGTCATTCTCAGTAAACAAATAAACAAGATATCTTGCCATCTGTGCAATCTTCTGAATTGTACTTCAGAGGTGACCCAAATGTCTTTGTGAGTAAATGAAAATCTTGTCTTAGATTTATGAGAGGGGCATTTAAGTTCAGCACTCGATACTATCCAAAGATACCAAATGAGTAACTATTTGTAGCTCTTAGTTTATAGGTCGACTTGCGCTTTAATTCAAAAACAACATGTGAAATGCAACACTTTTGTTAGGATTAGAAGCCCGCTTGATTTACTGGTACTGTAATCTAGGTAGTCTTCAGGTATCTCATCAGAGAAAAAGAATGAAAACAAAAATAACGATGGGATAGCAAACCTACGACTAAGGGAGATAAGAAAGCAAGCAGAACAAGTGAACAACAGAAAGGTTACAAATTACAAGGGAAGCTGGTAGCAACCACTATATTTAGTCTGCCTATCATTCCCTGCTATGAAAGATGCTTCTTAGTAAAAGGTCACAAGCATCAGCACTTCCACTTACTGCAGCAGGCCTTTGAAATTCAGCAGGGCTAAAAAGCCTTCAGGCTCAAGAAGTACTTTTGCTTTGTCCCAGGAAACTCCAGTCTGATTTAGCTGAATTCTCAAGCCATCATGGCTGTCCTTCCCTTTCCCAGGCTGCTCAGGAACACGTACCTCCAAAGGAACAGTGCTCCTTCCCCACAGAGAGCTGTACCCTCTCCATACAGCCCTGTACTCTGCACACACTATAGATGGGAAGGTGCAGGAACAGAATTAGGCCTTCCTAATTCTTCCCGACCATCTTTTCAAAACATAGTCCTGCTGGCCTTGCTTCTTGGCCATTGTATACAACAGGAGAACCTCAACATGAGGAACCTCTCAGGAAAGTCCTTTTCTTTCCCCTGGACAAATTTTTGATTCTTACCTGCCCACACAGGTCCTCTCCATTCAGTTCAGAACTCTCACTAGGGAGTTGTCTATCTATCTTTAGACTCAAGTGGTTTTAGTATGTGAAGCAGTACTGAAAAAATGTGGTCAAAACTCTGATAAAGATAGATAAGGGAATTATTACTAATGCATATAATGGAAATATTTACTTTTTAACCTTTCCAAATTTTTACAAGATGTTGCATACAAAAATTTATGTAAAGCAGCAGTATTTAGTTTGTAAAATTCAGCATCTGACAAAGTATTTAGCTTGTAAAATTCAGCATCTGACAAAGTTAAGCAGTGCCAGATTTATATGGCACTATTTCAACCCTTCTGTGAATATGTATTATGATAAATCTTGATCAAGTATCATTCTCTGAACAGCTGAATCCAACTGCTCAATAATCTAAAAGAAGCTTATAAGAACAACAAACACACTATAATCATATTTTCAAGCTCTTCTGTTCAACTAGAAAGAATTACCATTAAAACAAATTATCTGTCCCACAATCAGGTGACAGAAAAAACTGCCACTTTAAGAACTACACCAAATATTAAGAAATATTAAGAATTGAGCTGTAAAATCAGTAGAGGTGGCAATAATGAACATTTTAGGAAGAGAAGGTATGCTAATTTTCTATTCTGTGCTATGTTACCAAAGAGAATCTTTTCAAAATATCATATTCAAAAGAGAATAACACAGATTATATTGCACAGGACTGTTATTTTCTACCTTTCCCATTTTTGAGTTTGCGAGTGTTTTTTAGGGTGCTCTCACTACTCTTGACACATTACAGTCCCATACAGGAAAAGGCCTATGTTTTTGAAGCAATGATTATCATTCAGGTATTCAAATCCAAATTTTACTATTGAGTTCCAAGTCTGGCAACATCTAAAGTGTTTAAAGTATCATATATGCCAGGCTTGCCCTTTTGCCTTTGCACAGAACTGCTTCAAAAGGTAAATGTACCTCTCAGCTGCTGACATGCACAACAGTGCCCACAGGAGCTCCTTCTTGATGTGGTAGACACAAACCTCTCACAAAATTCAGGTTTGGTTTTTTTTCCCTTCTAAAATAAAAGTGTGCAGCAGTTGCTTTTCTTCTGTGTCATGGCACAGTGGTCAGGGCCTCCCAGGAAACAGCTGACCATGGGCAGTTATCTCTGGCTGAGAAGGACTCAGGAGGACTTCTCCAGAAAGAAACCTTGGGCATCCACCTACAGGCCACTGTGGGTGGATTTGCAGCTTCCACCCTTGCTGCAGAAGACAGATAGCTCCTGCAAAATACGTGCCTTCCTTGGATGCAATTCTGTTCCCCATCCTGCATTTAGACCCAACCGTCAAAAGCAGGATTTTGAATTCCATTCCCAAGGCCTGGCACTTAAGAACTGAGTGTTGAATAGCCTTACAATGTGATGCTTGAGTCCTTCATTGCAATTGGTCCAACGTGGAAAAGTTAAGCTCTGATCACAGTTAAAAACTCTGCAGTGAGAGATAACTTATACAGTTTGGTCTGAAAGGAGGTGTTCTTTTTTTTCTTCTCCATTTTACACTCAAGTTAAAAAAAGAAATCCCATACCCACATCACGATATTTGATGTCTCAGATTTTACAATCAGAATATACTAAAGTGGTGTGGGTTCTTTTGTTGTTGTTTTTTTTTTTTTTTTAAGTATTATCTTCAATTACGCTTTTGGAGCTTTGTACAAATCCTTTTACTAGCTATCTAAATGTTTGTATTAAAGGCCAGGAAGGAAGCTGAGTTTGAATGCAACACATTAGCACCCTCAGGCCACTGGTTAATCTAGTAATCAGCCATGTGGATGCCTATAGAAATTAATTATAATGGTAGGAAGCTCCATTCTCAAAGTTGAATGGTCAATTATCCATCACAGCTGCTTTATAATTCAGGCTTCCAAAGCTGGCAATTCTTACGCAGCTATTCAAGCAGAGGAAAACACAGTAAAGGTCATGTAACTAAACATTAGAGATGCTGTATTTATTATTCCTAACATCAATGCAAAGCCACTACAGAATACAACACATTAATTTTCAATATTAACCTTGTTTGCTTTCGGCTTCTTGAGGAGGTGATTTGGTTCTGTACGCCAAAGGATTTCTGATTAAAATGGGTCTTATTTAAACGGCACGTATGTAGACCACATGTCTGTATATAGATCATGGCAAGGCTGGCTGTTGTGTTGCATCCTTCCATCTCTTGTCACTGACAGGGGGTTAGGGATACTCTCTTCACAGAGGACCACTCAAAGAGGTAAAAAACAAAGCACCACCCACCACAAAATCTCCTTCGAACGCTGACATATCATTTCACCCTTTTTCTGAACTATTTGAAGATCCCCTTGCAGAAATTCTGTAATTTAAAATTGGCTTTTAAGAGTCAGACAAGTTCTACATCCTAAACACAACTGCTGTTGCTGAAGCAAGTGGCTTGATTGTGCTCCTCAAACTTGAGGCACATGCATTTTCTCCTATCTCAATTCTTCCCTACTTGCTCTATTAGCACTACACTGTGAGAAGGCAGTGGGAGTCTCCTGGCAAACTGGTTAGTGCTTAATTGAGATGGAGGTACCAGATAACACAGGGGTTATACTAAGAGCTTGCAGTAATGAGAAATTGCCCCCCCCTCTCTTCAAGAGGTCTCCCAGTGTGGAAGAATTAGCACTACTAATTGTCATTGTAAGGAAACACATTTGCTTACAGATTTTATACAGATTGAGGGAAGCCCAGACAGAGAAAAAGACCCAAACAAACAAAAAAAACCAAACACAAAGGCAAAGAACTAGAAAGTACCAGCAACACTGAAGGAAAGTAGCCTCCATCTATAAGCAGCAGCATAGAGTATCAAATATAGAGAGCATAAAAGTGCTCAATCCCCTAAATCAGGTACACCCTCGAAAGCAAATGGTGCCAGGAATCCCACAATTATATGCAAAAAACCTACCAGTAAAACACGACAGGAATGTGTATTGGGTTCATGATTGGTGGGGTTTTGGTAGCAGGGGTCTACAGGGTTGGCTTCAGTAAGAAACTTCTAGAAGCACCCCCAGCTCCAAGTCAGACCTGCCTTTGGCCAAGGCTGAGCCATTCAGCAATGGTGGAAGCACCTCTTTGATAACATATTTAAGAGGAATGGGAAAAAATCCAGTGGGCAACATCTTTTGTTCTGGAGTGGAGTGGGATGTGAGAGAACAACCATGCAGATACCAAGGTCAGTGAGGAAGAAAGAGGGAAGGAGCTGCTCTTGCTGCCCATGATGATTAACAGTGGAGAAGAATCCCACCTGCGGCTCTTGACGACCCCATGCCAGAGCAGGTGACTTCCCCCAAAGAAGGCCATGACTCTGAGGGAAGCCTGCACTGGAACAATCTGTCACTGGGAGGCCCATGGCATGTGGAAGGGACCCACACTGGAGCAGTTCATGAAGAGCTGCAGCCCCATGGGAAAGACTCAATTTGGAGAAGTTCATGGGGGACTGTCTCCAATGGGAGATATGCCAAATTGGAGCTGGAGAGGACTGTGAGGAGTCCTCCTCCTGATGAGGAAGGACTGGAAGAAACAACATGTGACAGACTGACTGCAACCCCCATTCCTGCCTCCCTGTGCCACTACTGGAAGGAAGGAGGTAGAGAATTCAGGAAGAGAGCTGAGCCTGAGAAGAAGGATGGGGTGGGGGAAGGTGTTTTTAATATCTAGCTGTATTTCTCACTAGCTTACTCTAAATAATAAAACCACCACTAATTTATCAATTGAATCAGGTTAAATTTTGTTGTTTCCCCAAGTCGAGTCTGTTCTGTGCTCATAACCATAATTGGTGAGTGGGACCTCCCTGCCCTTGTCCTGATCATTGAGCTTTTTGTTAAATTTTCTCCTCCCCACCTCACCAGGAGGTGAGGGGGTGGAGGGGGATGGGGTAGGAGTGAGTGGGCATCTGAATGATGTTTGTTGCCAGCTGGGTGGGCTTAAACTATGACAGAATGACATGGTTAAGAGAAGAGACTAAAGTACTATTCCTGGCCAGTCTCACCACAGTTGTCCCTGTGCTTCTGCATCTTCTGCCCTAGAGGCTCAAGGGCCCAAGTGCAGTTGAACCACATTTTAACTATGTTAGTATAAGATATCAATTCCCTGTCCACGTTACTGACACAAAAATAGGTTGAGAGTCTGCAGTATGACTCCATTTTGAAAACGCATCCAGGATCTTAGATGCAAATTTGTTTGTTTTCAACATATTGAAGCCTTGCTGAAGGTTTCTCTGTGTGCTGCAAAGTGAAACCAGTTAAATGGACAGCCACAGTAACTGCTTCAATTCCCTGGCAAGGCTCCATCTGCAGTACAGATGAGATCCAACTCTGTACTGCTCCAAGAAGGGCACTATTGGCAAAAGATGCAAGGAGGATACAAATACTGAGACAGACAAGAAGCTTTCCATTACATCTGCCATACAGTGCCCACGTACAACAACAGACAGGCAGCGAAGCATGGCAAAAACCTACACACCAGAAATACCACAGAATATATTAGAACTTTAACATAAACACTGTGTTTTTTCACTCTGTTACAAGCTGAACATTGATTTTGCAGTGTGACCCTGTTGCAAACAGTTTAATTTGCAAGGAACTGTAGCTCAATAGAAGCAACAACAAACAGATGTATCACTTACTCTTATGTGGGCCTTATTAGAGAAAGCAGTTTAAAATAACATTATACATGGCAGAAAATTACAACTTAAGTAGCAGCTTAGCAAAGAAAAGTAGAAAACATTGGTAGTATGGGATCAACTTGTGTGCTGAACATAGGCTGTGTAACACTTTATAAAATACCCAACAAATGATTCCAGACATACAGGAGAAATGCATCCATCCCATCTGGAGGCCAGGCCAACTACTGGCACTAGCAACCTGTACCACTAGGGACTTTCAAGTCATGACTAAAGGTCAAAAAAAGGCAGTCTGTCTTCCAGGCACTCTCTGAATGCTCCTTGCTTCTGTAAGCATTCAGTTTAGAAATAATTGCCTAGATTACAAATGACCAGATGCAGGCATTAGAGATGTACACAGCCAGGAGGAAGGGCTCTCTGAGAGGTGGGAAGCTAAGAAATATCTAAGAAATATCAAACACCCTTTAAATACTTCCAGGAACTTGACAAGCTTCCCACACGAGCTCTTTATAAGATCAGCCTTCCCTGGGTAACAGCAAGTTGGGTAATTTTTATGCAAAAAGACACAAAAAGGAATATGGGTCACTTTGGATGTTTAAGATGAAGTGGGAAATAAGCTGACACAAACTTAGAGGTACGTGCCAGACAGGAGGAAACAAACAGCCTGCCAAGCAAAGTAGAGATGATGAGATGGCACTGCTTGGCACCAGACATGTACCTCCCTCTCTCATACTAGTCAAGATTCACATGCTTCTCCCAACACCAGGTGCCAAGTCTGGTCTGTTCTCCACCTGGCTTGGCTGAGATGGAGAGCATACAGTCAAGAGCACTTCCTGGCACAGAAAAACGCATTCCTGAAAAACAGGTCAATTCCTAGACCTAGAAAAAGAATGAATAAGGGCTGATTTAAACACACTTAATTCTGTGGACCAAATCCTGTCCTGCTTGAGTGCAGACAGGGAGTTTGGCAGGACTGTTCACCTTTTTGAACAGTTGTTGAAAAATCCAGCCTACCTTGTACGCACCAGGTTGCAAGGTTGTTACTCTGTGCACAGAATCTGCATTAGCTCTCTGAGTACCAGGACAAGATGCCCCATTCCCAAAGCTCTAAGAGTGCATTTCCCATCAACTATATTATGGAATCAATGCTGCCAAGTCCTTCAAAGGAGCCCTTCACAAAGGAAAATTGCTATATCACCCTTCTCCCTTCCAGCCTCATGGGAAAGAAGATCTAGAAGAACTACTCCCAGTTTCCTTCTGTGGATTTAAAGGAACAAGATATATGTACTCCCATTTTCTATGCCTTTAATAACTTATTTAAATTATTAAATGAGAATATTTTAAAGGGTCCTCAGTGGGAAAAAATTGATGGGAGAGAGCTTTGTACAGAAAGTAATGAAAGAAGAGGTCCTACCACTGATTCTCTCATCTTTTCTGGGAGCGGATCTGCTGATGAATCTTCAAATTGTTGACGTAGATAGTGAGGGATATATTTGCACTGAATAAGGGACCTGTTAAAAAAAAAAAATCCTAGTTAGGGTACTTCTGAACATGTCTAACAGATACAAATAATTCTGAGGAGCAGAGGAAGAGGAACAGCCTCAGATTTCCATCCTTATGTATTCAGTAGCTATCTTATCTCTGTAGAGCTGGTGACTGACACAAACCAGCTGTACCTGTGATCAGGATAGAACTTCCTCATCAACATGTTAAGGAGTCTCAGCAGTCCAATTAATGTGACTCAGTCACTTTAGAGGAATGAGAAGAAAGGATACGGTTGCATTCATGCACTTTATTAATGGTTCAGCTAAGCTGAAACCAATACAGGAGCTGTTTAGATTCACATTAGAAAGGCCAAAGAATCTATTTCAGCATAAATTGTACATTAATCCTTAGTTCAAGATTTATGTGCTACCTCCTCCTCCAACTTGAAGTTTATGCCACAGGCCATCCCTTAAATACTGTTTCCAATCCCTTTAACTTCCTCTAATTAAGTTCAGAGCTGGTTCTAAAAAATCTTAAACCTCTTTTTTTAAGGATTACACATTTTTATGGTTGCACAATAAACATTTGATGTTGTATGCATTCTTAATCTTGAGATATTTAACAACATTTCATCTGTTGAAGATTTGATTAAATATGTTATGAAATTGGTAACTAGACTTGAAAGTTAAAATGGATTTAATGGTTTAGGAATATTTCCTTAAAACAGAAGTTTTAAGGAAAGACAAGCTTCTGTTTTATTAAAGAAGTTAATTAACCGGTGTATCCTTCCTAGGGAGTGGGAGAGGAGAATACATTTAAATTACTTCAAAATTGAAAGAGCTCACACTTCCATGATTATTTGCAATTTACCTGTGTGTGTTTTATTCCAAGGCTAAAGAAATACAGCATACAGATTTGCTTCCTTCCATACCTGAGTTAACATACTGTAAACGGTCAATGAATTGCACGCCACCTACACAAAGTTTGATCCAGGTCTTATTGATATCTATGCCAGACACAGTAGGTTTTGGGTAAAGTTAATGGCAATAGACATAAGCAGTTCTTGTTGCTTTGTCACATCACAACCTAGTAATGTATAGATACCAGATTCTCTGAATCCTCTGCATGGTAAAGGAACAATTTCTCACCTCTTTAATAAGATTTACTGAGATGCCAATATTCTACTAGTGCCCTCTATCCTCTTCTTTCTCACCTGAATTCTTCTCCTTTTCCGAAGTTTCTCTCCTCAAATATAATCTTGAGTGGCCTAAAAAGCCCTCCACTACCCCCTTCTCTCTCCTTTGTGCATCCAACCACCCTGACTTACCATATGCCTACTATAGCCTTCGTATGCTAAAAAGCCCCACCTCAAGATGGACAGAACAAACTTCATGAATCAAAGGAGAGAATCTGTGGGTTTCCTCACAGGCCCTTTTGCACTGTTCTAGGATAAGACTGAACTGTCTGTGATGCAGAATCCCAGATGGGATGGTGATACCGGCTGCACAAACCCCACATGCTTGCTTAATCCCACAGCTATATACATACATAGATACCCACATGCTTGTGGACCACCACAGCCCCCATGTCAGTCACAAAGCACAGTTCCCACAGCAGAACTCACATCTGCCACCCTTGGGCTGTGGATCTATGGGGCGCTCTCACATCACCTTAACCTGCAGATCACATGTTGAGATTTATACCCTGGATCTCTCTTGTTTGCAGTGCCTGCTCTTAATACAACCTACCTTTCCTCAACTACCTCTAGCAAACTGTGTCAGAGCAGAAAAGGAAGGAGTTAATCTCAGAGATGCACAGCCTACTGACAGTGACCCTCAGCAAGATCTGGAACTGAGCCATCTTCCCATCACATCAAATGTCCTCTCTCCTTGCCACAGTGCTATCAATCCACATTCTGAGACTTCAATAACCTGAGCACCCCCTCAACTAAATTGCTATCCTCCAATGTGGCAAGCACACAACTTCCCAGAGGGTGAAATCTGCTTCAAAGAATTTGGATAGCGCTGTTTAAAGACTTACCGGCAATCTGACTGCAGCATTTCATTTATTTACAGGATTGATACCAACCAGGCAGATGTGGCAAGGAATTTCCATCTCACCACAATGCTTTTGGGGGACAACCCCTGTGGTTCTGAAACCTAGGTATCACTCTGGCTGTGTGCTGTACAGAATAATCAATAAATTGCATTTGCAGGCAACTTACATCAGTACAGATGGGTCGCTGCTTTGTCTGCTGAGGTGATAAGAAAGTGCAACTAGCAGACCACAGAAAGCAGAGAACAGCGCTGGAATGTGTTGTGCATCCCAGGGTTCCTTAACAAAAGGACAGAAAAAGAATTTTTAAGTTAGGAATGCAGAACTTAAAATCAGTTTTAAAATTAAGTAGGCTAAGCCATACATGCAGTGTTAAATGCACAGCATCTAAATTTGTACACCATCTACCAAGGACCGAAAATTCTTTTCCATATCAAAGCCTATCATTGTGAAAAAGACTGCGATTACAGGCATGTTTTGTGATCATATTATGTAATTCCTCTATAATCAGCAATTACCCAGCAAACCACAGGAAAGGCAGGTTTTCTTTCCTCTTTAATGAAACACTAGAGGCAAATTCTCATTAAAATGTGAGTGAATTGAACTGCACTGTATTTGTCTAAACTCTAAACTGATATACAGTTACTTGACCTGTGGCCAGATTGCATGCAACAAATTTCAATGTCACCTAAATCAGGCAGCAGGGTACAGTTCTGGCACTTCACTTTGAAATCTTCCTGTTGCTTTGTACATTACATCTAGGCCCTGCTTCTTTTGCTTGAAAAATTTCACAGTTTGTATAGGACTAATATTTTCACAGAATAAGGTAGGTTTGTTGGTCTTATTTTACCCAGTGATATGCATGATTTCTTCACAACGCTGACTCACATTAAGAATCATGCTATTTCTTTCAGGTGCAATGAATACCTGAGTAAGACAAACTAATTTTCTTTCAAGGGACAAACATCCAAGCAACTGCAACGTGAGGTTTCATTGGAATTGAACCCTGAAATTCTCATTATCCTACGAGTAGTATTACAGAAATGAAATTTTAATTCCAGAATAATCTTACCCTCATCATACTACTGAACATCACAAAGATGACAGAGAGAAGAGTCTAGTTCTATCAAACAATCCTACTCAAAGGAATCATTACAAACAAAAGAGAGAAATACATGGTATTACTGAAAGAATCCAGAATCATTTGTTTGACAAGTTAAACTGCCAGGCAATTTCACTCTTCATTGTTCCCTGTTTTGGGGCCAAAAACATTTTGGCCTAGTTTTTTCCATATTTAGTCTCAGGTCAGAAATTCATATACTTCAGAACACTGAAGAACATTAACTGAAGCCAGAATGTTCTGAAAATGGCTGAATCACAGCTTATCCAAAAATCCATCACATTTTCCAGGACAGCACAACAGAATACAGATCTACCCAGCACCTTCTGGTGCATGACTGCCCCTTCACCCTGCAACTTATTTCAGAATCTTTTAAAGTACTGTAAAGAGCCCACCAATACACCTGCTGTTGAAATGTATCAGTAGTCAGTTTGATAAATCATTCTGCCCTCTTTCTAGTTTAAAGCTGCACATGGCTTATTCCCCACATTAATGTCTCAAGAACTCTTCCACATGTTACACACAGCTTCAGTGTTAGGCTGGCCTGTGTTCCAGTTCCAAAGAGCCATTGTCCCCTCAAAGCTCAGCTGTCAGGAAGACAGGAAGGCAAGCAGGACAGGCATCAATATTTGCTACGTGCTTAGAGAGCAGGATTTTCCAGTATAATGCTACAGAATGTTGTACAAAAATATGAGCATGAACAAAGGTGTCATTTTTCTGACATCAGTGTGATGTGCCCTGCTCCATTTTGTCATTCTTCTCCCTCACTAATGATGCCTGCTAGAGCTTTAAATTAAAAAGATGAAAAAACCAATATAGCTGGTAATTGGACAATGATTCTTCTCACTGGGAAAACAGGAACAACAGGTTTTAGTCTTGGAAGCTGGTATTATCTGTCACACTAGACAGGGAGTTTGGCTTCTTACTTTACCTCATTTGGTTGAGGTGACATATAGCGCTTTCATATACAGTTTTGAGTTTGACACAGACACTCACACAGTCATCTGTGTCCCTGTACTCGGCACTCTTGAGACCACACCTTGAGTACTGTGTCCAGTTTTGGGCACCGCAGTATAAGAAGGACATTGAAGTGCTGGAGTGGGTCCAGAGAAGGGCAACGAGGCTGGTGAGAGATCTGGAAACTATGTTTTACAAAGAGCAGCTGAGGGAACTGGGGTTGCTTAGTCTAGAGAAGAGGAGACTGAGAGGAGACCTTACTGCTCTCTACAACTACCTAAAAGGAGGTTATAGTGAGGCTGGTGTTGATCTCTTCCCCCAAATTACTGATGATAGGACAAGATGAAATAGCCTCAAGTTGCATCAGGGGAGCTTTAGATTGGATACTAGAAAGAAATTCCTTACTGAGAGAGTGGTTGGGCAATGGAACAAGCTGCCCAGGGAGGTGGTGGAGTCACCATCCCTGAAGGTGTTTCAAAAACAAGTAGATGTAACACTTGAGGCTATGGTCTAGTGATTAGGGAGATGTTGGGATGAAGGCTGGACTTGATGATCCCAGAGGTCCTTTCCAACCGTAATAATTCTATGATTCTATGATCTTTAAAACAAGTGAAATGGACTTGGAGGATTAAGGATGAACGAGATGAATTACAACAGACCCAGTGGCGAGGAGGTGGTTTTCCATTCCAACCACAGAATTGCCTAATCCCAAAACAATCCACTAAAAAGGAAGATAAAGCTGCCTTTGACCTTATAAGCCTTTTATCACTGGTAGAGGTGGGGATGCAAATGTATTTTTTTTAAGTGGTGATAGTAGTTTTCTGTCCTACATTTTTTAATCTTTTTTGCTTCTTTCCTCCCTTAAAAAAAAAATAAATGCAAGTAGCATACTTATCTTTCAAAGATACACTCAAATAAATCATATGTTCTAGTCAAGAGACAAAAAAGTGTTCTGAACAGAGAGCCATTTGTTTTAAGTAGAAAATTCTTGTTACTTTTTTCTTTTTAAGAGTATTCCTCTTAGGTCAACAAAGTCTTTGCAGATTGCTGCAGCATTAACAACGTAGAAAGTGAAGGAATTTGCACAGTGGCTGGCTTTTTAAATATGGAGACAAACTGCAGTTGTTCTTCACAAAGCACACATACCTTCTGATTTTCCACTCTCATGTTTTCATCATTATTCACAGAATCATAGAATGGTTTGGGTTAAAAGGGACCTTTAAAAGTCATCTACTCCAACCCCCTTCAATTCAACCAATCCTTCTTTGGTCTTTCTCCTTACCTCTACTTCCCGGGTTCATCATGAATCTATGCTATTGTTCATATCAAACAATACATAGGACAGCTGTTGACGGTCAGCCATTACACACGTGTGATGGTAAACTGAAAGAAATGCTATCATCCGATTTCTGAACAAATAAAATACTTTGAGATTGTAAAAGGGAATCCTCTTCACCCCCAAAAGCATATGAAAATGGTAATGACAAGTTGTTCTCTACAAGGTGAATTATAAGCTTAACTATTAACACAGACACTCACTTTCAGTGAACACTACCAGGAAATGTGGATTATTCATGAGCCTCGTATTACACTGGTTGGAGACAAATTCTAGGGAGAGATGCCCACCAGCCTTATCTTCCCATCATCCATGGAAAACAAAACATGACTTTCCCAGAAGAGCTCCAAAAACTTGTGAAGCGATAAGCTACCAGAATATCAGAATATCACTGTCCATTCTTAGCAACGTTATCTCTTTCTCCGCACTCCCAGCTGCTGTCTGTGACTTGGTTTTCATTGCTGAAGTTTAAAATCTGTAAGGATGGGACTGATCCAGAGGTGTGCACGTGTGCGCTCACACCACCTTATACAACAGGGTCCCAGTCTGTGACTAGGATTTCTTGGCCAGAGACTAAGATAAGCAACAATTCCAGGCAAGGGGGCATGGATACTCACATTTCATGTAGTGGTGAGCTTATCCTAAACAAGAAGTGCAGATTTCTACATTCCTATACAGTGAGATACTTCTGTAAAAGTAACCCTGGGCCATATCGGATTCTGCAGGCATAATTTACTTTTTCTATTATATTTGGACAATAAGACCTTATTATACACAGAAAACTAAAAGTATAGCTATTGAATTTATGTTTTAAGTGTGAGTCTGACTGTGGCTTCAAACATCGCTCACTGAAACGCGTCATATCTGACAATTCTGTCCAAAATTAACACTCCTAACAGCTCTTGCTTGAACCTCAGGGGTCTCTAAATTGGAAAGTACATAAAATTGATGAGCCTCGTCTTCAAAACCTCCAACAGGGCTGGAAGCATTTTATGTGGTAGAAACAAAACTGTCTAATAATCCTGTACTTCTACTTTTGGTCACTTACACGTCTGGGAATTCTGTTTAGACACATCGGCCCATTCAGTGCTGTTTAGAAATCTATTTGGAGAGTCTTAGTAGACTGAGGGAGATGTATGCTTGCAATTCCTTCCCATTATAAAACCCTAAGACAAATATATCAAAATTATTAGTACACGGCTAAAGCTTGCATCGTTCTAAACAGGAATCAAGAGGCATTGTTATTCTGATTAATGACCTTAAAACTCATTAAACAACAAAACAAACTACATCAGCGTGAGCTGAGAACGGTTTAAAATACACATAGGATTTTTAGTAAGTGCCCATTAAAGCGATAAGTAAGTTACCAGAAAATACTTTCTTCATGTATAAGGTAATAGGGGCTATATAACTTTCATTAAAAATACATGCACTTAAACAGAGCTGGAGGAGGCAGCTGTGCCATGTATAAACACATTCACATTGGTGAATTTAATTTTTCTGACCTAAGTCCAAAATCTGACATATTTCCAGGCTGATCAAGATAAATCACAAGTTCCTTAAGCAGTTTCCAAATAGAAAAACTGGATGACAAATAATTAAGCGGTTCTGGACAAGTTTCAAATCCAAACTAGCTTACTGGAACAGAAGGACTGACTGATTCCAGAAACATTTGGGGATGTGCTTCTCTGTCCCACAGCAAAACACTGATGTGCTGGAATTCTAAAGACTGGTATCAAGATGGTTACATTCCAGACTGAATATTTGTGGAAAAAATAGGAGAGCATACCTGACTCTTTTTTTAAGTATCTGTTAAATATTTGGGCACAGACCACAAAGCAGATGGAGTGGGAGACAAAAATCAGCACATCAGGCAATTCTAGTCAAGTGAAAAAGATGGCACAGAAGTCCCTGTGTTTTCAGCCTGATGGATGTAATATCCAAAAATAAAAACACCTCCTCCAGGAAAAAGACATAACCCTTTCATATATCAAAACTAAGGTAGCTATTAGAGCTGCTGATTTCTGTTCAGGATTACAGGACTGAAGCTGAGATCAGAAAGCCAGGCTGCAGTGAATGCAGATAATTTTAAACTAAACTCCGTTACCCAATAGCTTCAAAAAAGTAGTGAGCTGAAAAATTGCTGCTATTAGTTGTAACAATACTAGGAATGACCAAAAGAGGTGACAAAACCATGTCTAGGATTTAGAACTTTGTACTAAGCAAAAGTAAATGAAAGTTCATAAAGGACCTGGAAAGAACTCGAATAAGGAGTAATGATATCATTAAACAGAGGCCTGGGATGTAAAGAAAACGTCAAAGCAAGCAGCAGAAATTCATGTCTTTGCCCTTCAGAGGCTAAGACATTTATCTTCTCTCTTGTCTGAAATCAAGTTCACAGTTTTGTTGTATGCAAAGCTCGATAAGCAGCTGCTGTCATATTATTCATGACAGGGATGTGTCATGGAATAAGATACATGAAAAGATGCTTCACAGCACCTTTGCATCACTGGGATGACTAAAACAAAAATCTATCCAGGTGACTTTGCATCATCACCAGAGCAAACAACTCCTGTTCACCAGCCATGTCAGATAGCAACTTGAAAACCTGCTCCACTCACTAAATGCTCCCCTGACTGGCAACAGTGATGAGCAGTGTCCTGTCCATCAGCCCTCAAGGCCTCAAACACACAGTCAGAGACCTGGAATCTCATCTTTCTGCAGAAATTATGTTATAATTTTAAATGCAATACTTTCTGCTTCCTATGGTGAAAAGATTTGGGTTTGGTTTTTTGTTTTTTTTAATCTCACAGTATTAAACAAAAAGAAAAGTGATCAGCAACACCAGAACGGGACACAACAAACTGCAGGCCCACTCAAACATCAAGCAAGGGCAAAGCTACTGAGGAGAACTCTGAGGAGGGTAGCTGATTACTTGGTCACAGCGGGTAGGACCTCCTCACTTCTCAGTCACCTCCAAACAACATGTTCCTTTTCCTTCTCCAAGTGTCTGACTCACACAACTCAAACACAGGTCTCCCCATCATGCGATGAGTTTGCATCTGGCCTTGTAACAGTGTCCCTTATTTCAGTTGTGTGGGAAATGCATGATTGGTCACGTAACTTGTGTCCCCTGGCTGAGCAGTATGCAGCCACTCCCCACCAAAACACATCATAAGCTTCTGACAAGTCATGTGATGGGACAGGTAAGCAGCCTGCCACATGTTCCAACCTGCACATTCACTGTTAGGACAAGACTAGAGATCTGTCCACCCTCTTGTAGGTGGTATGTGCATTTTAGCCATAAGAGAAGAACATTTCCAGTTATGCAATAGCAAAGATGCTGCAAGGTCATTCAGAAAGAGTGGCAGAGCCAGATGAACTCATTGGACATACAGAATTTTGTCTGCAGACCACAGGATGAACTCTCAATTGAGAATACTGTATAATAATTTTCCTCAGGCAACTTATCTGAACAAAAATCAATAACAATTGTTAAGCTAAACTAATGATACAGCTGTACCACAGCTGCTTTTTCATAGAGACTCTCAGCTGGTATTGTACAACACAATTCAATAGCAAAATCAGTCTGGACAAGGCACAGGATTTCAGTACAGGCCTATTTGTCTCAATTCTCAGAGCTTATATTCACCTGCTGAAAGTTAACTTGAGTACTTACTCTGTTTTGTGGACATACCACAAAGCAAATTGCTCAAGTCTTACTTTTATTTTTTCTAAAATTAGAGTTATAGAGCAAAGGATTGCTGTGAATTTTCTACTCTAAAATAATTTCAAAATTCAACTGCAACTAAATCAAACTATTGTACATACATACCTACAGTTTCTGTTCAAAAAATGAACAAGGAAAAACTCACTTAAAATTCTGTGGTAATTCAATTATTCTTCTAATGAACTTCTTTAGGAATAATACATTTCCATCTGGAATGATTCTCAGAAATGAGGCTAGATTATTTCACTCTGCAAGACAATAATTAGAACACAAGAACCACTTAAGGAAGGAGAGGCTCAAGCATGATAACACTGAAATGGGACTTCAGCCTGGGTGTTTGATGTGAGCAATTGTTCACCACTAAAAAGCACACAACCACTTAGAGGTCCGCTCTCCTCTGCAATTTATTTCAAAAATAGAAGTCTGCTAGTTATACCTGCTGAGTTATAAGACATTCTGCCAATAAACTGAGTTTACATTTGTAGATGTTACATTTCAGCCAAGAAATAAAGCTCTGCAACCCAGAAATCCTGTGCCAGAGACAGTCTATCATGTTTCCCTGCTCTGAATCTTTTTGACTGTAATGGTTTCTTGAACTCCATAAATAGAGAAAATTTTGCTCTCTTGGTTTTTCCGAACCATAGTGAAAAAAGTAAAAATAAAAAAAAAAAGAATAGCTGTAAAGTGCAAATGTGGAAGAGATGACATTTCTATCTTAAAGAAAACCATGTACTTAGCACCCTTGTGCAAACACCTCAGAGAAACAGACTACAGCACTTGCTCAGTTTTGAGTCGAACTCAG
Source organism: Actenoides lindsayi (assembly GCA_025331215.1). Lineage (NCBI taxonomy): Eukaryota > Metazoa > Chordata > Aves > Coraciiformes > Alcedinidae > Actenoides > Actenoides lindsayi. Next base: position 153,213 of record WTSP01009794.1, read on the forward strand.
CAATTTCTAGTGCACCAAAAATCCAAACCTTCATTAGATTAGGATCAGAAGTTCTCACTCACTACATATCACAACATCAGCTACATCATGACATATCAACACATCTAGTTTCTTAAAGGGGTATTAGACCACCTTTCACAGTGGTCCCTATTCAAGATCAGATTCTTCTCTTACATTTAAGACAATTTCTACTCCTCCTCCACTAACCAAAGAATCATTCTTTTGCAGCGCTACAGACAATAGCGCAAAAGGAAGAAAAAATATCTGAACCAGACTGATGAACAAAGAGGGTTAACACAAGTGCTTATTTCATAATTTCTAGGAGAAAAAAAAATTATGAAATTTCAAGCACCCCAATAGATTGAGATTCTGAGCAGCAGCAAGTGGAATCATCTTTACAAGCTTTACATTAACCTCCTCAGAAGTGCCTTCACAAGAACAGTGCCATAAAAATTCAAATTAACTGTAATTTCTGTGTGAACAGAGAATCTGCACTTAATATTGGTAATTTACAACAGATATCTTGTAAATCTTTCACAGCACTCTGCAACTTCAGGGTAACATTAAAAGCATATTTCTAAGCAGTTTGAATTCTAATCCAGGAGGAGATTGCTTATCTACAAAGCCACCTGCATGCTGTAATTTAAAGTATTATGCTGAGAAAGGAGTCTGTAGAATATTTTAAGAAGCTTTTCTTTAACACTATTTACAAAAAAAATTTTCCAAGTACTCATCACACAGCTTCCCTACTCTCAACTGGTCAGTCACTCTCTGTTAACCTTAGGGGAAAATATCCCCAAACATTTGCCTGTCGAACAGTGGTGTAACTTTCAATTCCCTCCTTCCGTATAGCTCTTCCCATTTTTCTCATTGTTTCTCTCCACCTCCCCCCCATTATAGATTTTTCTCACTCTGTTCATCCTTACAGACAGCCACACTCTCCAGCCCAGCTGCTAGTTTCTGAGTCATTAATATAGCTGGAAAACGGTAGCAGGAATACCATCTACTTTAGGAAACTACACAAGAAGTAGTTAAGCTTTCTAGCATCACACAGCTGGGTCAGGTCAAACAAGTATAACTGATATAGTGGGTGAGCCCGGCAACAGGAGATTCCCCAAGAGTATGCCACATGTTCAAAGATATTTAAAGTGTCTTAACACAGCACTGCTCAGCATATGACTTACCATAATTTATAGTGTATGAACTCAAGCCACCCAGGGGCAAAATTGAGGTTTAACATATTTTACCTTACTATTGGGAGTAGTTATGAAGACATGCCCTGCCAGCTCTGACCATCTCTGAGGACCATTAAGGCATTATAATTGACCTTTTTTGATTTAAGGCTCCTATTCAAAATTTTAAGTGGAAAATTGTTAAAAGCCACTATAGAAATGCTTATGTTCCTTAAAGATTTCCCTTAAAGAAACATCTGATTGCCTCATATCTGTGTAAATCTCCAGCCTCTGTGCTGACATGATACATCCTTGGCTGTTGTCAAACCTCATATATTGGGATCTCTGTGTGCTATGCATGTGTAGCACCACAAGGCATCCTCTCACATATGCCACAAGATGTCAAGAGCAGCTTCTGAATCACTGTGCTTCCTGGTGCATCCCTGCATGGGCACTGACAGCATCTAGCCTGTAATGAAACACTTTCAAAAGACCTTCCCTTAAAGGATAAATGTCATCACAAGTCTAAAATGAAATTTTGGTCTTGCTGTGATCACTGGAAATTTTACAGCAGATTTGAAGGCAACTAAAACTTCATTGCTGTTTTTTAAATAAAACAAAAATTGCAGAGGACACATACATTAACTGCCGGGTATAATATATGTATGAGCTTTAGATTGAATATATCTCAAAACGCAGCACCTGCCAAAAAACCCCAACACTGGGCATCACTGGGAAGGGTACTGAAAACAAACCAGTCAGTCTGCCAGAGCTGTGGTACACCTGCATCCTGAGCACCATATGCAACTTACTCTCCACATCTGAAGGTCACAGCAGAGTAAGATAAGGCACAGAGTAGGGCAACTAACTTAGCTACTCCTGAGAGAGCTGCCGCTTTACAAGGAGACACTAGAAAGGTTGGGACTCTTCAGTTTAAAGAGAAGATGGCTGAGGGGCATATGACTGATGCCTACAAAACTGCAAAGGCAGCAGATAACAGTGAATGAAGAACAGTTCTACAAATTCTACAATACTAGGCATAGTGTGTAATTAAGCAGATCAGTTAAAATCAACGAAGGACATCACTGCTTTGCACAGAGCACAGTGAACATCAACTTGTTGGCACAGAATTGTGGAAAAAGGTGCAGCACGCTCAGGAGGGGACTCAGTAAATTCATAGACAACAAGTTCACAGGTACCAAATGAAATAAGCAGGGACATCTCTCTGACATCCATAATCCAACAATTGTAGATACTGGTGGAATATTAGGGAAAAAAGTTGCAATAAGTCATCTCGTTTGCATTAAATTCCTAAATTGCATTTCCCTGTAGATGCAGATACATTACTGGGTTACACAGTCCACTGGTTTGCCCAAGCTGGACATTTAACTACAGGTCAACAGGAGATGCAGTTTTTTCAGCCAAGGCTGTTGTTAGTCTTTGGAGGGGAAACTCAGTGGATCATTTCAGACTGAAAGAGGCACACAGTCAGAGGTATTGGACACTCACTCTAGTATTTCTACTACAGTTCCGATCTATTTCAGTGTAGCTAACAGGCAGAACCTGAACTATGGCTTGTAAAGCTTACCTTTATAAACAACAATGACAAGGAGACACCGAACACTGCTGGTCTCCCTAGACTATATGACTTCTGAGCTTGAAATTTTGATGTTTTGCAGTGTTGTTTTTCTGGCTTACCTTCACTGCACTGAAGCAGAAAGCATATAGGACAATCAGAACCACAAAGCTTCGGGAAATGCTGTACAGTGCAGATACAAACCCAGTAGCAGCTGAAATACAGACATTACATGTTAGTTTACACATTCTCATTTAGGAAGGAATTATCAAAAGAAAAAAGAAAATGAAACAGCTCTTGCATCACAAGAACTATAGAGATTAAAATCAGACATCACAAAGCTGGTTGCTGAGAAAAAACCTTCAATGCCCCAGATGAGCTCAAAAGAGTTTACAGCTAAGACAGAAAGCTTGATGTGACATAGGGTCTGGTATTACCCAAAAGCATCCTAACTTAGTCAACCATGATTTGTACCATATTAAGATACATGAATGAATTTAAAGGAAGAGAGAAGGATGCCAGATGATGTCTTGCTATAACCTCTTTGAGAGCTTCCAGAATCAGGGCAGGAAAAGCTGTAAGACAGAATTAGGAGTTCAGCAGTCTCAACAGTGAAGACATACGGGCTGTAAAACCATGCTCTAATTCAGGTTCAACATACACTAGAATCATCACTATTGATAGGATGAGGACTTTAACCAACACATTATTTCCTCCAGGTCTGCTCTAGTATTTATGAGACAAAAAGCAAAGAACATCTGTATCACCAGTACCTGTTTTAACCACTTGCCAAAGGCTATAACTACAGTAGCAGAAGAACAATGCAGTAAGCGTGGGCCTGTGGAACGAGAACTGCTGAGGATCTCATATTCACGATACACGTTTAAGGTACTTTACTTCAGACTATCTCTAGCCTGTTCCCACACACTGTATGCTCATTAGTGTTTGCAGTGCAATAGGTGCACCCTTACAATGCACTTTTCTTTTAAGTTTCATCCAAACGGAAGCCAGTTTGCATGCTCTGACATCATTCCATGATGCAAAACATGTGGCAAGTTGGAATGACAAGGAAGTTTGTTTCTGATACAAACTCAGACGACAGTGTAGATGCATCTCAATATTCTCTGTTACTTAAGGTATAATGGTAAACAAAAAAAAACATACTACCAACAGAAAAATGATTCATTGTCTGTCATGGGCCTTGTTTAATCTCTGAAAGAACACCACAAAATAAAAAAATAAAGAAAATATCACACATCCTTTATCTTGTGAACATGACCTATTATGGAACAATGCAAATATTTTTAAAAACTTTTAAAATTGAATTTTAACAGATTTAGAGTTTTTAAAGTTTTTTCTTTTTTATATATATATATATATATACAGATTCATGTCAGATGTGCCAGAAAAGAACTCTTTGATGTCAATCATATTCTGCAGCTTATAGCACAACTTGTATATAACTTTGCAAAAGAAAAAGAATAATCAAGGGGGTTTTATTAGTACTCACCCCAATGTTATATGAATACCATTAGCTGTTTTAACTTTAACATGCACAGCACTTTAAAACATGCTATAATATACTCTAATCTAAGGTTATAAGCCCAGAAAGGGATAGATCAGGCTGCAACTGGGTACTTACCAGAACCACCAAAAAGCAGCATATCTGTTTGCTCCAAAAGATATATACAGAAGGTGTTGATTTGAGGGAAAAGACCAAGAAGAGAAATTGCAGGAAAGCAATATAAAAACACTTAAAAAAAAAAAAAAAAGAAGATATATGTTAAAACACAATAATACATCACAATGTATGGAGAACAGTGAAACATGCATCATAACAGGATAAAATAATTGTTGCAGTAAATTCCGAAGACTAATCACATGAGTATACCCTAACTTTAGCAGCAAAAATTGCACTTCCCTTCACATGTATTAGAAATAAATGATGCTATTTTACATGCAAGAAACTAAAGATCAGAGTTTATATTAAAAAATAAAGATCAGCGTTTAAATTTAAACATTATTTTGGATAAAAGGAACTGCAGGGAGAAAAAAAAAACCCAAAACATTATTTATCTTCCTTACTGCTTCTCAAATACTTTCAAAGATATATGTCTTCCGTTTGAAGTACATACACTTTACTTTGCAGACTTTAGAACGTCATCTTTGCATCTGAGATGGTTCAAGCACAGGTATAACAATTCAATATAAACAAACAAAAAATATTGTAATGGTTAGGATCTTAAATATCTTGGCTATCACAGTATTCTACCTCTGCCAGCAATCACCAACAAACACAAAGCAGCAGTGTCAAAATGGGACAAACCTATAGTGAACCTTCCCCAGAACATTTCCCCAGATTCCAGCAGGATAGACCCTAACTTTGCAGTAGTGAAAGAACATTAAAAACAGTAAAAGGGATAAAACCTATTCTGATATCTTTAGATAGTCTCTTTCTAAATAGAAATGCTAATTTAAATGGCTGCCTTACAGTGAAGGAAAAGCAGGAGACATAACCCAGGTAACCATGCTGCTAGTCTTATGTTCTTTTCATTTCCAGCCACTTTTCCTTCCCATCCTTTTACTCTTAGCTCCAACCTAGAAAACGCTAAGCACAGTTGTCTAGCAAAGAGTCTAAACATGCACTTGACCTAAGTCTCTAATGGTGTCAAACTTTCAAGGGTACATGCATGTGTCTAATCATACTCCTACTGCTTCATTGTACTGGTACCAGAATGTTCTGCATGGTGAATGAGAGAGATATGTGTCAGCCACTGTTGCCCATAAACAAGTAGCTATTTGTTAGTTTACATGTTAGGAAGAAGGCAGCTTCCTCCTATTCATTCTCACAAAAAGCAAATTAAACAAATCACTAGTATAACTTATTCCCCCTCCCACCCCAGTCAAATTTTAAGAGGTAACAATAGGATTTGTGTTATCCTTTGAATGCTAATTTTACATTTTACTCCCAGCTCCTCTGACTAACACATCTTGAACTAAAATAAAATACACTGAATTTGATCTGACAGCTTTTTTTTTTTTTTTCATTGGATTATAAAGTACTGCTATCTAATATTATAAATCTTGCTGAGGAAATCAAACACAGGAAAAAGAATGACATACTCAAGTATTAAACACAGACATGGGCCACTTAAGTATACTTGCATTCACAATGCACCCTTCATCACAACTTCCTGTTGCCAGAACAAATTATACATAGGCAAGAACACGCAGAAACACTGTCTTCTCAAACTCTTACATGAAATTATTAATCTCCTTTTTCTTTACTATTTTGCTCTTCTTTTCGATATTCCACTAAACCATACCAAGTCAAGCAAGGACCATTCTTGAAGGCAGATGATGGCATGACAGCAAACTGCCAAGCAGGCCACGTGGACTTGCCACAGGATCAACTATCCCAAAAGTTCAATACTGAAACTCACAGATCTTCTTCCTTGAACGAAGGACTTGCAGAACTGCCAGAACTCAAACTACTGCCTTTGCTGTAGCAACCTCAGAAAAAGATGAATTAGAAAGAGAAGGGAGAAGGAAGGACAAGACCAGAGACATTACCCTATCAGTACACCAAAATATATAAGGGTGAAAGTAAACATGAGGGAAACGTTGGGCCACTACAGTAACATCCTCATCTCACCCTCTCTCTGTTAATATCATGAATAATCCTAACAACTTCTTTAGCTAAGGTAGCTTTATTAATCTGACCCTGCTAAGGAGCATACCAGAGAGGAAAATAAACAGTTGTCACTTAGAAAAGGATTGAATTTAGGAGCAGTAGTTTCCTTTGTGGGAAGCAGGCAATAAAAGTAACTGATTAATCAGTCGGAAATATATTATGCATTCCAGAGAGAATCTGTTTAAGCATCACACATTTCCACACAGAACACCACCTTTAAGAACTGGACCACTAAGAGATGCTTATATGAGCTAATGGCATTTAATATTACAGTTTGAAGGCTTCTCCTAAACAAGAACCTACCAGGTAAGTAGGATGGAAACAAAAATCTGTTCACTTTGGAAACTTTGGGTCTTTTTTGAAATGTAGGATGGTATTCAGTGCCAATGTCACTGTAATCCTTTTAGAAGTTTAGAAAAACACTTATTTTTCTAAAACTATATACCTGAGTATTCACAGAGAATAATTAATAATGATAATAATAATAACAAAAAAGCATTATGTCAGTGAGAAATAGTCTTTTTGTTCTCCCCCTCCTGAACACAAGCAGAGGATAAAATTCAGAAAGGCTTTCTTCTCCTGACAAGCTCATCCATTGCTGCATATAGCAGGCAGAATACTTGCTATCACAAAATTTTGCCACCATCTGATACCTACTCTTCTGAGACGTCTGCCAAATAACGTCACTCATCACAAAAACTATCATACATTCAGTATGCAACTACTTCTGTCACTAACCGCATCTGTACCACCTACTGACCGAGGTTGGCTCTGCCTGTGCCCTTACTCACACTATGTATGGTCATCGAGCAAAAAGGTCAAGTAAGGAATTCAAGATGAAAACCATAGTTGGAATGAACGAAAGCCATAATCCCTCAACTAATGTAAATCGATAGCAGAACCGACATCAATCTAAAATCAGAATCAGAGCCTAAATAGATTGCTTGCAAAGAAAGGGACCTTTTAGAAACCACATTTCTTAAGTAATTAGATTACATATCTAACAGATTTCCACTGATTTTCTTTTATAACCTTGTTTCAAGGCTTTTATCATAGTATGCTATGCAGCATCACACTAGTTCCTTGCTAAGTTCTTTCTATGATTTCCATCACTTTAGATTCATAACACAGTAAACATCTGAAACTTCTAGAAGAGTTTTCCTTTCACAGAATCAGACTGTTTGGGGTTGGAAGGGACCTTGAAAGATCATCTAGTCCAACCCCCCTGCCAGGGCAGGACCATGTAGAGCAGGTCACATAGGAACACGTCCAGGAGGGGTTTAAATGTCTCCAGAGAAGGAAACTCCACAACCCAGTATATTTCCTTAGTATTTGCAATGTATAATCAAAAATCCCTTGATTTATTTCCCCACATATCAACTCTGAATACTACAAAAGATTATGAGTAAAATGTAAATTAATAAGTCACCATATGATGGCAAAACAATAAAGCGATATCAAAAATGTCTAGCAAATAGGCAAAAAACCCAACCCAATAGCAATGCTTCATTGGCATTCAGTGGGGCCAACTTCCCTTCTCACTTTATTGACCCACACAGATACTTGTACACCCCCAGTTCCTAAGGGAATCTATACTCAAAGTGCAGCAAGAAGCTGGAGGATGATAGACTGCCATGACTTATGGAAGTAGATGCATTGTGAACACTTGCAAGGATTCACAGCAGGCAGTTGGGACTCCTATAAAGACAAAGCAAGGAACAGACAAAATGTGGCATCAAGCATCACTTGAACAAATACACTTTCTCAAAACACGAACAGAAGGCGAGTAAAGGGAAATGATTCCATCTCCCTTTCTCATCAAACAGATGCCAGCTGGGGAGATGAGCCTGTATTTCCCCTCTTCCCCCATCCCTTCCTGTCTGTTTTAAGAACCTGGTCTATTATCTCTTTTGAGGCCAGCCAAAATTAGCACATTTGTAACCGCACTTTGTTTTCTTATACTGCTTCCTATTGCTTTTCATTTATCTCTATCCCAAGTGTCATTTAAGAGTCTTGTGGAATTATTTATCAGCATTTTTACTGTTCACCTTTGACAGGCAGAGAAAATAAGATGCAAGAAGAAACTTTAATGAGACCAAAGGAAAGTAATGAAAGAAGCTAATGAAAATAAGTGAGATGCAGGTTTTTGTAATTCCCCTGTTTCTGGTGAGGATTGGGAGTCAATGAACCCACATAAAGAACCAGAAGGCTCTCCTAAAGATAGTATGCCTTTCAGGCAGTAATAGCTGGACTTGAGTATAGCAAAAGGTACGTACAACAGTCACAGGTAAACAAAGACCTCAAAGGTCGTACACTCAATATCACAAAGTTCTTGCCTATATTACAGTGAGTTTTCCTAAATTCATTCACAAATCAACAGGTCATTTTCCCTCGCTACAACAGAGCTGCTGGGAATTTTTCACAACTTTTACAGGAAAAATTTTAAGTACTTTCTACTTTGTACCTAACAGTGTTGCACTACTTGACCTGAGTCCAGGTTCAGCACTCACATCTGTGACACAACTGGAGTGGCATCACAGTTACAGACTGCAAGTGTGTAACAGAATCATCCTGATAAAACAGAGTATTTCCAGCTGTGGCCACTTCAAATTAGTGCCAAAGGATCATCAGTCCCATTTCGGGGCAATACCTGAATGTCCTCAGCCACCTCAGAACATCATTTCAGAATGAAACAAGTTGGAAGAGCTACTGCAGAGTGGCTGCTCCACACTAACTCCTCACATGGACAGAAAGATTAAACTAAATCAAAGAAAACCATGTTCTTCACGAGTGGAAGAATATCTGTCTGAGGACTTGGCACGGATTACCTTCCAGGCATTAAATTTAAAACTCATCTTATTCTGCAGTAACTGGTCCACACAGACAAGCCCTTACAAAGATTAACTGCATTTCACAGATGATGTCTTTTGCTAATAACATCAGTGACTGTTAGTTTTCTACAGAGACTTTTCTACGAGCTTCATTTCATTAAGAACTCCTTTTACGTAAGGGAAGGTTGCCAGCTGCCCCCCGCCCCCATCTTAAGTCATTCCAAATGTTTCTATCAATTTGAGTTGTAGTTGTGCCTCCATAACGTGCATTTGATTGTCAACATGGGAAAACACAGACTTCCCCAGCTAATGCTTAATTCATTTTTACAGTCCTAGGAAAAATATTGACTCACCTATTACATGGTCTCTGGCTGACTGGAGAGATCTAGGAGAAAAGAGCTTCAAGCCATAAATTGTATAAACTGGAGGATTTGTGTCTTTAGATCCAGCATCTAGCAGCAAAATAAGGCCACACAATATACAAAAATATACAGGTCTGCTGTAGGTTATGATTTTGTTGTGCCCCTGAAAAACAACAACAACAAAATAAAAAGATAAAAACTGTGTTTGAATTTTTTATTCATTCTCCTACTGTGACCGCTGCATGAAACTAGAGAGGGAGTCAGGAGTCGTACAAAACATTTTAATGACTTACACAAACTAATTAAAAAAAATGTTACAAAGTATTTTAACTTCTCCAGAGAAGACTTTCAAAAGGAATGAAAAGCAGTTAAGACCAACTCCATCAATCATTTATGCATCTGAAAATCTAACTTTCTGGACCTTTCAAAACAATCTAATTGCAGAAGTCATCATTTTCTGTGGCGAAAAGGAAAAAACAAACCAACGCAATCCATCTGAACCTTTCTTTTCAATAGAAAAAGAATTTTCCTCCTCATTAATCTTATATTTAATAAATTAAAAAAAAAAAAAAAAGCTACCTAAAGCAGACATTCATTAAAATAAATTTGCAATTGGATATTGGGAAATAAAGAAAATTGTAGAGCACCTCGTAGGTGCAGTGTGAAGCATGAAGGTTGATTTTTTTGCACCAATACAACGCAAGTTTTTTTATTAATTTGACCCACTTGAGAGCAAATCAGGGTCTTTCCTGGAGGAAGTGACATGCAGCAGCTTCTCATCTCTCACGCAGCACTTTGAAATGATGATTCAAAGAAACTAATACATAGAAGGATCCTTATTCTACATTTTTCATATGCATCTCACAAAACTGATTTGCACTAATCCTACAAAACACTGCTGTGGGGTTGTGGGCCAAGGAGAGTAACAGACGCTTAGGAAAAATCTTAATAATTCTCCTTGTAGCAAGCTTAAGGGTAGTAAATAAGGCATTTTAAACACTGGTGAGTTGAAAGATTCCTTGAGTGTAAAAAGCCAGGAGCAAAGGAACAAGATTTCAAGTTTGCCTTGCATGAAGCTGCTGTGAAACTGTTCTTATTTTTAAAATGTAATTTAAGTGACTGTAATAAAAGATCACTTCTTTTTAGAGTCTACTTACTGATTTGAAACAGCAGCTCTATCTTTGGCTGCCAGCCAAGCTTGTATGTTAGCATTCTTATTAACTGATCTGTACTCTCTTTTGGGGATCAATTAACTAACATGATGGCAAATTGCAGGGAGCTAGTGGGCTTATATTGCACCTCACATCCATGGAATATGAATTAAGTCAGATGGACAAAGTCTAGTTGTATAAATGGAATTTTGATGTTTGTAATGCTTTGATTGGATATTTTGTTTTTGTTTTTCAAATAGGGCACACATCCATGGAAAACAAAGGAGACTTGAAAAGATAAAAATCTGACTTTAAAAAATCACTTAAAATATTCCTTTCTGACTGTTTTTAAACTTCAGCTCATTTATCTTAAATGAGTTGTGCCTTAGGAAAAGAAACCAGAAAATATTGCATCTAAACAATTGCTTAATGAGTTATATCCCAATTACATGCCAAACCAAAGTCTATTTATGTCTTATCTCTTGAATTACAGAACTCAGGTTTTATCTTTGCTTGGTAATTATGTGAAGGCAGTTGGGTAAGGCAGAGTTAGTGATCCTATGTCTAGTGGTTTAGCTCCATGCACCTTTCATTTCCAAGCAGAACACTGACATACTCAATTAGGTTTACAGGGCAACTCTTATTTCTAAAGGAGTTCACGGTGCACTGGGTGAACAACTGGCTGAGGGACAGGGCTCAAAGGGTTGTAGCGAATCTGGCTGGTGAACAGTCACCAGCAGTGCTCCTCAGGGCTCAATTCTAGGGCCAGTTCTGTTCAATATATTTATCAACGATCTGGATGCAAGATTTGAATGCACAATTAGCAAGTTTGATGATGATACCAAACTGGAAGGGTGCTGTTGACTCTCTTGAGGAAGAGGAGGTTTTGCAGAGGGATCTAGATAGAATGGAGTACTGGGCTATGGGTGAAATTTGATAAGTTGAAATGCCAGATTCTGCACCAAGGATGAAGTATTGCTGAGCACAAGTATAAACTGGGAGAGAAGCAGCTGGAGAGCAGCCCTGCAGAAAGGGATCTGTTGACAGCAGGTCATGAGAGCTGGTTATCCTGCTGTGGCATTACCTGGAGTACTGTGTGCAGTTCTGGGTCTCACAATTTAAGATGGATGTGAAGGTCCCTGAATGTGTCCAGAGGAAGGCAACAAAGCTGGTGAAAGGGCTGGAAGGAATGTCCTATGAGGAGCAGCTAAGGACTTCGGGCTTGCCTAGTTTGGAGAGGAGGAGATAGGGGAGTAACCTCATTAGTCTTTAGAGCTTCCTCAGGAAGTGGAGACTGAGGTTCTGAGCTCTTCTTCCTATGACCCAGTGACAGAACATGTGGGAAAGGTTCAAATCAGTGTCAGTGGATGTTTAGACTGGACATTAGGAAACATTTCTCCACTGAGAGAGTGGTCAAACACTGGAACAGCCTTCCTAGAGAGGTGGTCAATGCCCCAAGCTAAAATACTAATTAAAAAAAAATAAATCTCTAGTGCCTGCCACTGACAAGCTAAGATAGGCAGTCTTTTACCAAAATGGGTATGTGGCACTGCAACTTATCAACAAGATATTTTAGATATTAAGGGCTCACTTTGTTCTACTAGAGAAACTCATCACATTTTGACATGCAAAACTGATTTCATCTTGGTGAAACTACTCCATCCTGCACACTCTGCAGAGAAATTTAAATAATGGAGCAGGATTCCTTTTATATTTTACATCTCATTTGTTGAACAATCTTTTTTTTCCTCCACTGATAAAAATTTCAGCAAATATTCTTCCTTTCCCTATGTCTGCCAAAAAATGTCACTGACTTTTTCAGGCTCATATTTCTCATGAATATGCTTCAGAAACATAGTCACATCCTACAAACACAACACTGGTGCATTTTGTATTTTGATAAAAATATTAAGATTTTAAATAAAGCTAGAATAATTTCACAAACATTTCCATCTAGTAAAATAGCGCTTTTGACTGCAGAGCATATTTATGGGGAAATTTCAGAAAAATCTAAGGATACTTGGTTTGTGGGTTCACATATGCAAGAGGAAAAAGACAGAAGGCTTTATATAAAAAGAAAAGTGCGTGTGCTCAGTTCTACAGAAAAGCTTACAGGGATAAATTACAAATACTTTTTAAGTGCCTTATGGAATTTATGAAACTAGCTATGGTAGCTACCCAACTGACTTAGCTATCTGCTTTGGCAGGTAATGGAATCAAGAATATGAAGTTATGCAAGTGATTCTGTAGATTTTGTTACGAGCATGATTACATGACTGCAGTCTTTCAAAGCTGAAATGCCTTTGCACACCTGAGCTATGCAGGTGTCTTCTGAGGGATTTACAGACAAGATCTCATGATCCTTTTATATAGCCATTTACTATAGACACAACCTTTATTGACCAATCTGCTGCTGCCTCTTCTAATAAGTACCAAGAAACTCTGCAGTCAAAGCCACTTGTCTAAAATTTTGAAAAGCACAAAAGGATCTCTTAGATCTCCAAATTTAATACCTTGCAGTCACTGGCACCTCCCTTGTATTCTGCTGTTCATAAACTAGTACGACACACACCTGGGATCATAGAATGTTAGGAGTTGGAAAGAACCTCTAGAGATCATAGAGTCCAGCTCCCCTGCCAAGCAGGATCATCTAGGGCATGTCTCTCAGGACCGCATTCAGGTGGGTTTTGAAAGTCTCTAGAGAAGGTGATTCTACAACCTCTCTGGACAGCCGGTTCCAATGCCCCATGGATGGATTTTATTTTCTTCTCCCCGCCACTCCATTGAGGAGTATGTTCCTGAATTCAACCATCCCAGAATCACATACCCTTGTTTGAACAGCAACTGAAGGCCACCAGCTCCTAACAGACCAGAACTGGATAGGCTAAAGCACAGGCTGATAGGAACATAGGCTCTCATCTTGTAGCAGGCAACAGTACTAAACCACACAGCTACAATAAATGCCAGTAGCCAGTACTAGCTGTAGAACCAGAAAGTTCCAACTTAAAACACCAAACTGTCAGCACAATTCACTGAGTATAAATGAATATAAAATCCAAAACATCAGCTGAGTTGATTCTTCTCTGTATAATTAAATGTATCCCTTACCACAGTGGCAGTATACAGATAATACACAGTGTTCAAATCAGAGACCCTAGCTATCACAGCACGATATGGGGGGCAAGAAATAATCTTCTCTTCAATAAAATTGTACCAGACTAACAGACTTTATAGGCTTTAATCAATCAGCTCTTCCTCAACTCCAGGAAATGAATACACTGGTGCTCAGAATCATTTCAGAACAAAAGCTTATGCATCCCTAGGCAGTGCATTTTCTGAATTCACTGGATGGTATTTTAAAGGAGAGCCTTTCACAATGGTATAAGCTAGAGATGACAGTCACATCAAACAGTAATAAAGTCTGCATGTGAGCGATAGGGAAGAAGTTCGGAACCTCCTTGGCAGGCATGGATAATGCAAAGCATTAGTGGCTACTCATGGATCCAAGAATATAAATTAATTCAGTGTGCAAATCTGTGGTTCACGATTGTTTGTTTCACACTGGAAAATCTCATCTGCATTTTCATTCATGGACATGGCACTGATCATTCTTTAATCCCTCTGCTGTTCTGCATCCTTATATTAACATCAAGAGATGGTATTCTCTTCAATTTTAATGTAGTCACATGAATTATGAAACACCACATGCAGTATTTTTTCTCGCCTTCTTGTTCTTGTTTTTGCAGAGCTTGTGAGCTCAAACAAGTCTTTACAAATATCATGTTAAAAAGATAATGTAGAAATAGCTAATCTTCTATTTTAACCTGATCTCTAATGCCTCACGCCTTCAAAACTCTCCGTGGAAACCCAATTTATTTCCACTGGGGTTTGTATGGTGCACCAAAATGTTTGCAAGAAAACATCCCTGACAAAGTTTTAGGAACACATACGGAAGACAGGAATACACCTATTGTTACTTCACTACACTACTTCATGACTTACAGAATACAATACAATGAATAATACTTGTAACACTATTGTGGGACTCTGAAATGCAAACCTGGATTCTGCACAAAAAAAAATGTTCTATTTAAAGTTTATAAGATACTTTGTCTTTAATACTATAAAAAAAAAATATGGTCTAGATAAGTTTATAATGAATTTTTGATTAAACTGTTTGCCATCCACTTTAAACAAGAGTACATATTACTAAAGTCTGAATAAGTGATAAGTATTTGATCACAGTTCACATTATTATGTCTAGACACGTTCTAGCTGAACTGACAAATAATATTTTAGTCTCAGAAAAAAACCCCAGCTCTTCACTAAGGTAGGAATATTTCTTTAATGTAATGAAAATATTACCTTACAATTTGTATGTTGCTGTTTATCAGCCTTCCCTACTTCTTATGCAGACAGGTATTTCCTGTGGATGCATTATAACCAACAATATGATAAATTCACCCCATAATAAAATGGCATGGCAAAGAAACGAAAATAATCCTCTGAAATCCATCTTACTGAACTGAGTAGCAAACACTGGTAAGTAACCTCAATTTCAAGTTCAGTCTGTATTTCTAGCCTCTAAATTAACAAAAAAATTGCTCTCTGCCAGAGGGAAATGATCCAACAGACCCACTGTTTTCAACGTGTTAGTTTTGAACCCTGAGGGAAGAAAAGGGCTCTGCAAAAACATTCAAAAAGAGCTAAATATGAAAGGTGAGCAATGGAGCAGCCAGTGTATAAGCAAACAAGGGACCTCATGACCACTGAAATGTCTTCCAAGATCCTCAAATCAAAAATGCTGAGACGCTGACATGTGGAAGAGTCAGACTGCAATTGTAGGATGATGCTCCTAAACCAGTCTTATAAGACAGACTTGGGTAAGGAACTGGTTCTTTGAATGGTGCCTTTCACCATCAGAGTTCAGTTTCTTAGACAATCAACAGACAAACGGCAACCAACAAAGACCCTGACAGCCTGTATTCACCCACAGATTTGGCCATTTCTTCAGGACACAAGAAGCACAGAAATTGTGATGATTCTGTACCAAAAGAAAAACACCTGTTTCATTTGAATTTGAACTAAAAATAAAATTGAGAAATGCATCTGCAACACTAGATGGGGGGGGAATAAAAATCAATCCCCAATCTCAAACAAACAAAACCAAAACAAGCAAACAAAAACCAAACAACGACAAAAAAACCCCCAAACACCACCAAAACCTAAGCAAAACCAAAAACAAACGGCCAAACAAAAAACTTCTAGACCCAAGTGACCACTGACCAAGCTGCTACTCTGGAACTTCTGCTGTTTTCAATCATTATTTCTAAAGGAAAGCAAATAAAAAGCTTGTCTGATGACACAAGATTGAATTTCAGATAACTAGTCCAGATACATTTGTTTTTACTGTATATTTCATCTTGAAGTATTTTTCTAATAGTAGTGATAAATTCAAATAACTTAAAATTAAATGTAGTATAAAGTCTCAAAATCACAGACAACATCTTGCTCATTTTCATAAATCACCTAGAACAGCACACTACTTACACCTGTGCTTCTCTGAACAGCCAACTCTTTCACAGTACACAAGTGATAATAAAGGGAAAAGGCTTGTTCTACTGGCTGAGACTTACATGTACTGGTGAAGCAGGATCAGGCTGAACGCTCTAAAAACAGAACAGGAAAAAAAAAAAGTTTGCTTACAGGATTTTGCCTGGGTAGAAGTTAGAAGAGAATACAGCAACTGCATGTGAACTTGTGGCCTACCTTTAGGAGAGAATACTGGCAGCTGGCCATCACAAGACAGAACAACAGAACCCAAATGTCTTTACAGAAACCTTGATTCAGAGTCAGGAATCCAAGAAGTGAAACAAGAACTACTAGAAGGACAGCGAATACATTCTCCTTTACATCTTCCGTCCTATGTGAATAAAAGTGTTAAGAGAAGTACAAATATTCATATATTTGTTAAGCAAGGCAGATCCATTTGCAGCTGCTATGGACTGTCAGTGCTGGAGCTAGTAGAATTTACAGGATTTGAGGTTTTGCTCCCAAAACTACATTTCCACATTGAACAGTATTTTACTTCTGTGCCAAAGATCTTATCCACTACAATAGGTAAAATACATGCGGGGGGGGGGGAGCAGCATATGCGTTGAAGTCCAGCACACTCCAATCTCAATTCCCAAATGGAATTCCACAATGGAGTTGATTTGAATATAGTCAAAAGTGCATGTTCATGCAAAACCAAAACCAAACCAACCAACCAACAAACCACCACCAAGAAAAAGAAGCATACACCTGAACACTTTCAAATGCAGAATTAAGGCATTCCTTTAATGTAAAATATACATCTGACAACAAAGACCTAAATGAAAGACCAAATTTGCCATCTGATGTTTTATTTGTTTTATCTATTCTATTAGAACATGGAAGCTGAGATAAAAAACCCAATGTTAATCTTCAGGTTATAACAAAAGAGTTTATCAGCAGATGTTTTGCATGCAATTGAAACACAGAGATAAGACACCACAGATAAATAAGTATCTGCTCTGGACGTAAGCTCCTTGACTCTACAGTTCCATTTCTGCAGCAGGTAAAACTGTTACCTGAAATCTCTTCTGTGGAGCCCATATTAGCACACATGGCATAGCACCCACCCAAAAGCAGAGCCAGAAGAGCCAGAAGCCATTAGGTGTACAGGCTAACAAGTCTGAAGGTCCTAGTAGCCCAGCAGATTACCATATGAGGTCTAATAACAAAGGGTATTGACTGAAGAGTTGATATCAAACAAAACTGAGGGAGTAGAAAAAGGGGAGATGCCAAGACATTTTCTCTGAATGAATAAAACTGAAGTGGAACAGAGAGAGCAGCTGAATATCACTCAGTCTGAAAATTATTAAAAAAAAATTAATAAATTATACAGTGTTCTGGTTCACAATACCCTGGGACCCTTCCACTTCATGTATTTTTGCACAAAACCCTGTTTTTCTCATTAGAAAGCTCAGAACC
Source organism: Actenoides lindsayi (assembly GCA_025331215.1). Lineage (NCBI taxonomy): Eukaryota > Metazoa > Chordata > Aves > Coraciiformes > Alcedinidae > Actenoides > Actenoides lindsayi. The sequence goes on from WTSP01009794.1 coordinate 171,013, forward strand.
AATGGATCCAACAGCTAAGAGTCAAATTAAACACTATTCTACGGGCTTGATACTCACATAATTCAAAGTCTGCTTGAAAGCAAAGGGTAGCAAGAACCACCAAAACCAACTATGAAGAAAAATATTTCCTTCAACTTAAAGCAAACAAGCATCTATCTGCACAACCTAAATATAGGACACTAATACAATGCTCACTTTTTCCTTCTCTAGTGGTCTACATTGCTCTAGGGACATGTAGAGACACCCACTGTAACACTATATAGATCTGCAGTAAAAAAAACCAACAAAAAAGAAGCTTACCTGTCCAACAATGCCAACAAGGTAAGACGATCATACCAAACTTTAATCCATTTGCCAGGGAATATAATAAATCTGTAAAACTGCCTGTTCAGTTTCCGTTGTGCTGAAGAACATGAAGAATCCTCAGGGTCCTGGCTGGGTTGCTTTAAAAACAAATAAACCAGAAATACACATAACTCTTTCACATTGGCATATGGCTGCCAGCAAAACAGGTGTTTTAAAAGGCCAAATTTACATGAAGTTTCAGATATTTTATTTTTCCTAAAAGGGATAGTGGGAGGATATTAATTTTCTTAATTTTAAATTAGAAACAAAAAATATCACACCAGCTCAATTATTGCAGATGGACCGAAGCTATATCAATTTTGATAATATGCTTTAAGCAAATACTAAATATTCATTTAAAAAAAAAAAATTGTCTAAATTTCTGTCCTGATTTCTAAAGCTTCTTTTTAAGGTTTTTCCATGTGTCAGGCTTATTACAGCATGATACAAAAAGCACACATGATAGGACAAATCCGTGATTTTAATAAAAAGAAAAAAGTCAAGTAGGCTTTAAGGCCTAGAGGCATGACTTTTCAATTCTCCTTCCAGAACACAGCTTTGTTTATCTGCCCTGAGATGTTTCTAATACCACATCAGGTGTGCATCCTCAAGAACAGCAAGAGAAGAAAAAAAAACTGCGAACAAGCACAAACCGCATAAACATCACTAGTTTAAGAGTCTCTAATCTTACCATCACAATCATAAATCCATCCTTTTGAACATTGCTTTTGTCACTTTCTAAGGCCTTTTCTTCTTGTCTGAACTACAGCATTTCAGATTTCCTTCAACTCTACACCTGCACTCTTTCACCAACACTTGTGGGGAGGGAGGTTATCTACAGACCATCAGCCAAGTCTGCAATGCTAGACAACAGAACAAAAAAACCTCTGCAACGCAGTGATTTCTCTCCAGGCTACATCAATAACTGACTGAGGGGAGAGGAATCACTTATTTTTCTTTCAAGAAGAACTTGAGATTTCTAATCACTGTAAGTCTAGTGGTTTTCAACCTCCTTTGAGCCCTCCCCACTGTTAAAGATACTTAATCAACATTAGATAACAAATATACCTATTGCAGAACTCTAGGCAATGTTTACATTAGAATTATTTGTGTTAGATTAACTTTCCTGGTCAGAAAAAGGGATTTTTGTGTGAAGTAATTGATCATCATCGTGAATTGTAACTGTCAGCAAAATACATCGGATTTTTTTAAAACAACCTGTCCAGCTGCAAAAAGGAATTGTTAAATTTTCTCTCAGGTTATTGAAATAATTTCTAATCTTCACTTTCCAGGAAAAGGAATTTTACATATAATTTATGTGCATCTTATATGTACTGCTGCATGTCAGCTGGGAACCAGCTCATTGATATCCTCAGTCTGCTGGGAACTGTGAGGTAAAACAGGCTCGCTTAAGCTTCAGCAAAAGAAATTCAAGTTTATGCATTGTTATCTCATGCCTCCAGTTGACTAGAAGCGTACAGCCACATAGCGACAGGTAGCTCAGCCACTATCAGCACAGGGCAGTAACTCACTCATGTTTCTGAGCGTTCAGACATGCAAGGGGATGCCAGGCTGGTCCACGTTCTTTCGTTTATTAACAATTCCGAGTAATTTAAAAGCTGTGAGACTGCAATCTTTTCGCCACGCTGATAAAAGTAGTTCAGGTATTCCAAATTTTGATATTTCTATTACCACTTTAAAATTTTACTTAATGAAGGAGTTGAGGCATTTTAAAAGAAGAAACACGTTTTTAAATGTTACAGTTGCTAATACTGGCACAGTTTTTTTTTTCTTTTGGGTCGTATTTCCCACAGAAAGTAATGTGAAAAGCAACTGCATTAAGTTCACTCATCTAATCTAGAATGCTCACTATAACTAAATAAATAAAAATAATAAAATAACTTAAACGGTGGCAAAGAGTCCATTAAAAACACCTGAGGATCTGATGGTTTGGTCCTCAGAACAGCCTAACAAGTATTTAGCTGAGTTTGGCTCTTGAGGAACTGTAACATTTGGACAAAGTCCATTACATGAGGCTTTCAGTACACTGGCGGGAGTCGGATCTTGGAGCTGAGTTTGGGAAACTCTCTGACTAGTTCTGAGCAAGTCACTAAGTCTAACTGTGCCTCCTATCAGAAAAGGGCTTCTAAAATTTCATTTCATAAATTTATATGATGTCAGAAACAGCCTGTAATCCTAGCTTCATTGAAATCAATGAGAAATCTTTTCTTGACTTACATAGGCTCAAAATTTCATCTTTACTACAAAAAAAATTCAGAAACTATGAAGTTCTGAAATTACTACCTGGCCTTGTTACAAACTTGCTATACGACCTTGAGCAATGTGTCTTACTACTTACAGGTGCAGTTTTGCCAGAAGAGAAAAGGAGAAAAAGGCATGATAATTGTTCTCTAATTTACAGGCAGTTTACAAGATTATAAATATCTGGAAAACATCTGAGCCTTTAAGAGATGGAAATCTCTGCCCAAATCTGAAATATACAATTCAGGACGATTTCCTGATATTTAATTTAAACTAGTTCCTTTATACAAGTTGCTTCTAGCTTTAAGTTCCTGTGCAAAATCTAAAATGAAAGATAATTAACTGGCATTTTAAGGTTATTCATAAATATCAACTAGAATTTGCCATGGAAGAAAAGAAAAGGTTGAAGTTATTATAAAAGGAATTATAAAAAAAGATTACAACCTTAAGCCATTGCTCACAGTTGCCAAACACTGCAAAGTTCAAGAATGTCAACATATTGTCATACAAACTGACATCTGAGGGCCATTTTCTTTTACCAGCTGCACTGAGGAGGTAGCTTTGACATTCCACAACAGACATCCAGAAGTCTGGTTGCCCAATTCAGGAAAGTGAAACCAGACATAAGGTTTTAGGATAGTAATGAATCTGGAATAAACATTTTTTGCTACTAAAATTTGGTGGTGCTGTGTCTAAAAATCCTAACAGCTGTGTGCTTGTTCTTTCAAATGATATAAGACTGAAGATAGATGATCAACTTTTTAGGTGATAGAGTCTTAAAATACTACCCTAGGACACTACTCAGTGTCAGACGAAAGCCGCCGAATTGCATCCATCAACATAAAATATATCTTCTCTCACATGAGCAATTCCAGGCAAAGTAGTACAGAAAAAAAACAACAAACCAAAACTGTCTCAGGAACAAGCCTGCAGCGCTTGTTTATAAAGCAATTTATCAAAATGCTAGAAATGGAGATATTACAATGTACCCGTGGGCTTTCTGAAAGGGTCCTTCTTGCGACCATCAGCAGGAGCTGCTGCTGAAGTGCACTCGCTGCTTGATCCCCAGAAGACGGTTCTTGGCTCTCTGAAGTGGTAGTACTAGAGGAGCTGAACTGTATTTCACTGTACACAGAGGGAAGAAAGAAAAGACTGTTTTAAGAAGGAGTGTTTTCCTAGTATTGTTGAAACATTACATGAGGAAGCCTGTAATTACATTACTGGATGGCTCATAGGACATGAAGCCTTCCATCTCCATACCTGAAATCTAGTCCAGATCCATAAAGCAGTTAACACCCAAATTTAGAAACACAGTCTACTACATCCACCACAGAGAAACAAGTATTTCTGTATCATCATTTTTCTCATACTGAGATGAATACCTACAATGAATCACCCTTCAGAAGTGCCTTTTTCTGTCCCCTGATGATAATTCAAATCAAGAGCTGCATGTCTACAGAGCAAAACTGCAGGGTAGCTACTGCAGAGATCCTGGATTAGCTTTCAAACTAGCTTACTTAGGTCACCAGGTAGTCTGGCCTCACCTGTATTGAATTCAGTGAGTAATAATTTACCCTCTTAAGAACTCAGGCTACAAGAACTTCCTTCCATCCTAGCAAGATGCCAACAATACATCTTCTAATTCACATAAGGCTAGCTCAGGTATCTCCTGTACTGAGAATAAACTCATCCTAGGAGGGCCCTGAGCAAGATGCTATACTTATTCCTCCCTCTCCATGTTTACTGCTTTGTGTTGTAAGTACAGCACTGACACAGTTTGCCTGAGAAAAATGTTCTGTGCTTGCAGCAGCAATACCTCTTGGGTTGCAGAAATGGTGTGCTACCATGACACAATTGATAGTCTCACAGCACGAACCATATTAAGATGAAGTAATTGTTACTTGAGGAAAAGAGTTATTTTGAATACTTCTTGCTTATTCTCTTCCTAATGAGGTTTATAGATCAGGTGCCCTGCTCTGAGTTCATTACCCTCCTGTCTGCTTTGGGCTCTTACATGTATCTGCATGAGGTGAAAACACCTCCATGCTCATGCAAGGTAGTCAATCCCTATTGTTCCTATTTTCCATAAAGGAAAGACAAGCAGGAAGAAATTAGAGCTATCTTCTTACAGTCAGCCAGGAAGCCTCTGAGAGGGCAAAGAATAAAACTCTTATCTTGCCCCCCAAGCCACCTCATTAATTTTAGTTAACTTACCCTGCATCTAGGCACCAATTCCCAAAACCTGTCATGTAACCCTTGTTAAGCTCAACAAAAAGGACTTGAAAGTTGTGGCTGCCCTGCACATAACTGGCTGCTAACTTAAGCTGCAGTGGCTAGCGCTGTGCTGGGATAAGGTTCAATGTCTGGATTACTTCAAAGCAAGGCTGAAGAGTTACATCAACAGCTTGAAATGCACACACTGTCTCCTCCTCCTCAGGACTTGCTAGCTTTGCCTGGACCAACAGGAACATCAGGAGTCTTGGGATGTCACCAGAGGAACCATCCTGCCCTTGGCCTGTGAGCCAGGTATTTTAGGCTGTTTTTTTCCAAAGCCTTGATTGTTATCAGGCTTGGATCCCAGACCTGATATTCACCATCTGCCACTCCAGCAGAGCTATCAGCTGAGTAGAAATGAGAACACCCCACATTCCTGACCCTAATGACTTCCCCTGCATTCCCCCTTCCTCCTGCTACAGGCAGATCTGCTCCACGGAGTCTGGACAGCTGGCATGTTCCCTTTGGACAGTTGTAGGAATTAAGGACTTGATCCAAAACAACTCACTTGATGTCCCAGCCATGAGGCAACCCTCCGAAAGAATGTATCTCCTTTCTGGGTCCCATTTAGCACCTTGGAAGCACTCAATAACAAAAGAGTACAGAAGGAATGGGAACAGATCCAAGATTCTGGATCTTAATCAACAGATTTAGGCAGGCAGAAAGGGGAAAAATGCTAGAGGCATTCCTCCCAGAAGGAAGGCAAGGACTACTGAGGACAGACGTGCCTTTTGCATATTCTGAATTGCCCTACTCAAAGGTAACCTTGTCCAGCTTGAAGGCAGGCAGTGGATTTCCCCCTCCTCCCTTCCCTCCCAGGATGAGCTGTACTGTTGTCATTGTGGGTGCAACCCTGAGACTGTTCACAGCAGGAATAAGACAAGCACAGCCAAGGGTATGCAGGAACACTACCCTGGGAATTCCTGCCCCAAAAAAGAACCCAATAAAACAGCAGGGGAATAAAACAGTGGCTGCTCATGCATTCCTAAATGCAGAGTTAATCTCCAATAACTTTCTGTCCCTTGAGCTGTCTTTCTACAAAGCCTGATTGAGTCAATAGTATTTCTAGATTGGACCATGTCTTTAATCCCACATTTACCAAGACTGGATATGGCAGAAGGACAGATAGATAGGCCAAGATATTCCCCTGGTACTCTGCTCTATCAGTTCTCAGAAATCAAAATTATTTTACTCGTAAGACTTCTTCCAAGAATAAACTTAAGAGATCAAATCATCTCCCACCAGACTTGAAGAGGAGTGAAAAGCCAAGAGAGCCCATAATCTGATTTCTGTTTGCATTAAAAATTCATAGCTCCACCTAGCAGCAACCAGCAGAAGAGTCTACAAGCAGCTGGGACACTGACTGTGGGAAAAAGCTGAAAACTTCAGAGGCCTGAAAAGGCAATTAAGGCAGAGAAGTTGAGAAGGAAGAGATAGCAAAGCAGCAATTCCAAAACCAGAAGCCATAATCTGGCCTTCATCTGCCTTCTATGCTTTTTATTCATCAGCCTCATCTCTCTGTATCTTCTTCCTCATCTTCGCTCCCCTCAGCTCCTGTTTGCTGGTTTTTTTCTTCTTTATCCCCATTTTCCTTACAACCTCCTTCTGACATTCACTTGCTACCCCCTTGATGCTGAAATGCTTGCACAGCTACTTAGAAGCTGTATGTCTCATCTGGTGACATCGTTATCACACTGACAGCAAATACCACTAAGATATGCAATGGTGGTGTTTGTGTTTTTGTAAGCCCATAAACTAGATTCCATAAATTTAATACCATATATAAATAGAAGCAAACACACTCTAATCGTGAAATCATTACAACAGAGTTGATCACAGTATAACATGGAATCTTGCTTAACAGAAAATCTGTTCATTTGCAGACTCAAATTAATGTTACCAAGATCTACTACAGTAAACTGCACTGCTAATGTAAGCAAAGGTATAATTGAACTAAATTTTGAATAATAAATTATTAACTAAAAATATCTTTGATAAACATACAACCAGTGAAGATCAAAAGATACATAGTGCCCTCTACCGAGACCTGGTTATAAAGTCAAGATGATTTTTTTTTCTGGCTCATAATTCAGTTTTGTAAGAAAGCTGAGTAAACATAAGCTAGTTGAACAGTCATACAACACTAAGAATGTTTTAATATATCTACAAAGCAGTAAAAAAAATTAAAAAAAACCCCCTCTTCCTTCTCCCTCTCTGATTAGACTGTGGCAGTTGCCTTATAACACTGACAATTTGGCTCAAGACATTCAAATATAAGGCAAACTACATCATCCTCTTTGGTAAGCATTAGTAGCCTTGACTCTGAACACCTCTCAAGGTAAACTCATTATACAGGCACACCACAAATAATACCCGATTAATAAAGTTGTTTAGCAGGTCTTTGCTAAATTTCATTTCAACCTGCATATAAGAGAAGGGACAAGGAACCCTACAACCAACATCATAACAGTCACAGTAACAAATCACCTTCCTTGCTCCTCATGTGCTTAAAATCAGGAAGATCCCACTAGATTGTTTCAGGCAGCTGTCTGGGTCACTACAAAATGTAACATTGTGTGCAACAAATATCCACACTGATAATAAATAACATAGCTGAAAGCTATTTGAAATATTCACTGAAACACCACTCAAGTCAAAGCAGCTATGACATTTAAAGAAGAGCCAGAGTGAAGCTCGGAGTTGGGAACCTCCCCTTCTGCACATCCAATGAGCAATCACTTCTGAGGTATTGGTCCGAGGTGCAGTCAAAGTTATGTGCCAAACTGAGACCTGAGCAATCCGGTTGTACAAGAGCCAGTTAGTGGTAATGAGATAGCGGGAACTCCAAATGCCCCTAACTTCTGTGTCCTTTCAAAATGGTCAGTTTGTGGTACAAACGTAGGTGTCTCAAGTGGCACTGAAAGTATTGGATCAACCGCAGCCCAAAGCTCACCAACGGAGCCTCTTGACAGCCTTTGCTGATGTCTTCCTACCAGCACCTCAGTAGCTTTGCTGCTTCTCACCTGAAATGGCCTCCCTGCCTTTTCATGTCCCGATCACTTTTATACTTCATCACATAACCCTCTTGCTCTGTCTCTACTCATTGCTCATCAGGTCTCCACTACAAAGCTGTCAGCATTAATCTCACCACAGAACTGCACAATTGAGGGCTGAGATTAAATCCACTAGTTTCAGATATTGCCTTTTTAGGCAACAGATGATTTACAGTTCTCAACTGTATTATTAAATAGCAAAACTTAAACTAAAAAGCAAATTAAAGTATATAAGAAAACTGAAATACGTAGGAGTGAGAGCAGCATTAAGATTGGATAATGACGTGAAATCCAATCATAGGAAACATGGAAAAAACACAAAGAAGAGGCAAAAATCTTCACCTTTTTTTGTAAGAAATTAATAGTTTAAAAAAGAAAACTATTAATTCAGAATGTGCAGTTTAACTTTCCTCAGTGGTTACTACTGGGGGAAGCTCAAGCTAACATTCAAATCTCTCTTAAATCTTGCTCACATTTTGCTACTCATGCAACAGAATTTGGGGAAGATTTTGGTATTTGTTTTAACTAGCAATAATAACACCCCTAACAATAAGATAAAATACCTGAGTTTACAGAATGGAAAAGCTGGATGTACCGATTTACTGACATAATAGACAGAAAAGGAGACAAAACGACTGTTAAAATTTTGCAGTGGACTACAAAACAAGCAGAGCTACATACTAAGTTCATTAAGTCAGATACTATTTCAGGACAGAAAAGCCTGAAGAGCATGTTACCAGTAGTGCTGCAAGCAGCATGAAGGCAAGAAGTTAAGCACGTCTTCTGATTTTGGTGTTATAAGAATGGGGTCCACTTGGTACACCCTTACTTCTCTGTATCTGGATTTTTTTTTTGTTTTGTTTTGTTTCATAACAAGCATGAAAATTGATAATTTGTAAGCCTACTACATTTCAGAGCAAAGGTAAATGTGCTAACAGCTTTAAAAACAAACAGCACATACTAGCTAATAAACCAGAGGATGTGTTTCAAGAAGGTGCAACTTTACTGAAATTAACTCATTAAGAGAACCCATGGTTCCATTAACTCCAGTCTTCTAAAACATGCTTTTTAGCTCTCCTTATGAAAAGGTGGAGGGACAGAAGAGAAGCCAGTCCCAGAAGCTGCAGGACTACCGAAGCTCCTAGTCCTGAGCAGGATTCTGCTGCCATCATGTGGCAGCATGGACCACTCTCATCTCTGAGGCTCATTCTGTCGAAAACACTCCCCTGCTCTGTGTTCACAGAGAGAGGGGATAAAAACCCCGTGAAAATACAGGAAAGGATTTTAACTGGCCAAGTTAACGCAAGGACTTCCTCCCGTCGCTAGCGAGTCTGCAGGAAAATGCTACCGTGTTGTAGAGAGTATTTTTCAGAAAAAAAAAAATCAATGGCTTCATTATAACTTAAGCATTACCATTTTCAGTGTGCACATACCCCCTCCATGCTCATTTAGGTGTTCAAGGAGCACTACGTTCAGGTGAGCAGCTCATCTGAGATCACTGAATTTCAAAAGGAACTCTATAATGGTTGTCACATCCATTTCAAAATGTGTTCGGCTGCAGAACTGCACAACCTGCCAAGCAGCTTTAAGAAATCCTTAAGAGTCAGCAGCCTATTACTAGATCAGTGTGTGATCTTTGTCATTTGAGTCACCTTGCTGAGAAAGATAAAGATGTTTTAGTGATACAGTATTTTGTCATTCTAAAATGGCATTTTGAACACTAAAAATAATAATAATAAAGAAATAATAATCTACTTATAAGTCTACTTACTCCTATGAGGAATAAACCTCAAAGGTTCAGGAAATTTTCCAGCAGAGAACATACTAAAGTATTAAGGGATTTATACAGGAGACATACAGTGATTCTAAGGCATTCAGATAGATACTTTCATATAGTATAATGCACTCAAGCAGCTTATTCAGGGATGTGAATGTAAATCAAATAGGTTAACTCATTGATTTTTAGTTCTCTCTTTCGCCCAGGGCCAGATAGTGTTTCAGTTTCTGGCACTCTGCAGCTGTACTGACAGGTAACCTAAATTATTTTCTTCACACTTGTTTGCCACTAGTTTTCTGCAACTACTTTTTAACCTATTGGCCTTGCTTATTGCAATAACAAAAAATTTAAAAAAAAAGAATAAAAAAAAGAATTTTCAAAACAAACAAAAAAATTCAAGTTCCATCATTCACTCTCTCTCTAAAATTTATGCATGTGTACAATGACATTACCCCTCACAGAATCATGAGTTTTGATACAGTTTTCTTCTCAGGAGTGGAACACAGGAGAGAAGGAAATAGGCTCAAGAATACAAGCAGTATTCTTATGAATTGCATTCACTAAAAAACCAGAGTAGTTCCTGAAAGAAATATAAATGGCCAAATGCTTCCACAGCTTGTGAGGGCACAACTCCAGTTGCCCTTCAGCAGACCTAATACTCCATTTGAGAGACAGAATTGGCCCATCATCAAAAAGCTAACATTGAGAGCACTCCCGGGTTGGTATGGACATATCCACATCAGGATTTTGAAGCATAGTTACCCACAGCACATATGTGTCTACACACACCAAAGAAAGCTCTGTGCTTTAAATCGAAATAATTGCAAGGATGTAGAGAAAAGTGCTCAAACAGCCATAAATACTATTGAGTGTCTGGCATGACCCTTCGCTGGCACGCTCTTCAGGGATGTTTAATGGTCTGTTCCCCTCTCAGATCTGAATACCCACGAGCATGTCAGAAATAGACTGCAATATATCCAAGCAAAACAGCATAGGGAAAATACAAAACATTTTTTGAAATGAAATCCAGCCCTCCTCGCAATTAAGTTTGTTTACATCAGCTAACAAAATGCTGTGCTGAAATAAAATCCATGGTGATAGATCATCAGTATGATGATAAAATTTATGATGGAAAACATCTGAGTTTCAGACTGCTATCATGCGTGTTAACTCTTTCAGGCAGTACCACGGAATTTTTGGATAGTTTATTCCCGATCGGGAATATTTGCAAAATTATTTGAAGAAAAGCAGAAAGAACAAATAATTTGAATGCATAATCATTCGAGCATTTCCGATTTTCATGTGAATATAGCCAGTTACTTAACAACTTTATACCCACCAGTACTGTATTTTGATATTGGATGTTGTATTCAAGGTTTCTCCAAACACTATTCCTTTCATTACGAGCGACACAATTTTACACACGGCAAAAATTTAGAATACATTTTCAGTAGGTGCAAAACTACATAGAAGCTATTAAAATAGTAAAGTGTCTTACGTTAGTGCCCTCAAGTTTATTGTAAGTTTACTACTTCTCTCTTTTGCAATGTAAGTGAAGGAAGCAGATACAGGATATATGTTCAGGCAGTGTATTAGGAGTACGTGATATTCGAGAAAAGAAACTGCAATAGTTTACATTAGTTGAACGGTGGTTTTCATAGATGTGAAACCAGGAAGAACAACATGCCTATAAATCAACGTCTTATATTCAAAGTATTTAGGAAGAGCAGTATTTCCTACACGTGTTGAGGACAGCTACATTACTGAGAGATAACAAATATTGACACATTTTTCTTCAACATCTGCGTGCACACATGTTGAAGGTGCTCAGCCTTCTAAACAAGAGCCCCAGTATGCAAAGAAAGGATATTTTAAAGAGTAATTCAATATTTTAAAATATGTTAGCCTTGTACAGCAAGAATACACAGAATATATGATTGCTGTTAATTTTATACATTGGCATTGAAATATATTTTATGAGCCTATTAGCCTCTGTAGAGGGGACAGATCATGCAACTCATGAAAAAGTCATTCATTCTATTATTATAATTACTGTAATTTTAGGAGTTTGTGCTTTCATCCCTATTCATAGGCCACTTTACATGTAAGGCCTATTGTCCTGGTTTCAGCTGGGATAGAGCTAATTGTTTTCCTAGTAGCTGTGTTTTGGATTCAGTATGAGAATAATGTTGATAACACACTGGTGTTTTCAGTTGTTGCTAAGCAGTGTTTATATTAAGTCAAGGACTTTTCAGTTTCTCATGCCTTGCCAGCGAGAAGGCTGAAGGGGCACAAGAAGGTGGGAGGGATCACAGCTACGACAGCTGACCCAAACTAGCCAAAGCAATATTCCGTACCATATGATGTGATGCCCAGTATATAAACTGTGGAGAAAGCTGGCCAGCAACCACTGCTTGGGAACTGACTGGGTATTGTTTGTTGAGTGGTAACTGCACTGTGTATCATCTGCTTTGTATAGTCTAATTCTTATTATTATCATTATTAGTATTATTTTTTCTTCCTTTTCTGTCCTATTACATATTCTTTATCTCAACCCACAAGTTTTAAGGTTTTTTGCGGTTCCCTCCCCACAGACTCTTCCCCCCTCAACCCACTGAGTGGAGGGTGGGAGCAAGCAGCTGTATGGTCCTTAGCTGCTGGCTGAGCTTAAACCACAACACCTAGAAAACATGATACCTCACATTTATCTTTTTGCCTGCTTATCAAAACTGACTCATTTAATTACAAAAGACATTCAAAGTTATTAAAGAAATTCCTGGGAAACATCTGCTTTCTGTTACAGAGTAGCAGACAGAAAAGGTGTGTCAGAGTGACACCTAATTTATAAGACATATCTTAAATCCAACTTGTTTCTCCTGACTCCAGAAAGTAGCTATACACCTCTAACAATGCTTTAACATATACATTTTTCCAGCTCATTTTTTAAAGGATGCATTCTTGTTAATGATTGTGGAGCTTACTTTGTATTGCCAATTTTAACTTGAAAAATGTAACTGTTTAATACAGGTAAAATGTAAACCTAGTGGCCATTTGTAGGGAAGTCAAACTAACCATACAAAAAGGCAGTTCATGCTTATACCAGGCATCCATTTTACACAAATGTGAACTTTTTCATCCTTCTCTGCCATCCCTGAAGCCAACCACACACAGCACAGAAACATTAAGGATTCACCTTAAGAGAGATAAAGGCTGGTAAAGAACTTCATGAAATGGGGCAGAAGAATGGTTTTCAGGGTGAGAAAGCTATTTTAAATTTCTCACTCCAAAACATTCAAATAGTCTTTCTGTAACTAATTTCTAATGTAATCTATGAGCTGAGAATACAGTTTACACTCTCTAGTCAAAGCCTATCACAAAGCAATTTATGGCTAGAGGTGAAGTTGGCAAGGTAATGGAAGCATCAAATTTAGAGGCAATTAGCTCAGCAGGGAACCCATTCCACAAGGACTGCTGGCAAGAGGTGTTGCTGGCAAGATAACAGACACAAGTGGGGTCAGGGTAATTACATGAACAATAACTGGGGAATTGATTAGCTACCTGTCAACGTTTAAATAACTTACCAAACCAAGTAACAAGAATCACCTTGTCAAAGTGAGGGTTAAGATAGAAAAGGAATTTATTTTTTTTTGGTGATCATTACAACAATGGCTAACTTAGGTTTTAAAATATTTTTAAAGCTGGCCTGCTGGAACAGTGAGAGACAAATAGGGAGACAATCTGAAACAATTCTAATTCTCATTAACCTTTGGCAGAATTAAGGGATGGTTTTAGAAATTATTCATAAGAGACTGTTCATACGACATTTAAGAAGCTCTGAAAATTTCCAGGACAAGAACTGCAGATGCAAGCAGTATCTTTCATTAGAACAACCACTATAGTTGAAAATAGGGTGGAGCATATATTAACACTGATGAACTGAAGAATACTCCAAAGGTCATCTCAACACTGCAGAGCCAAAAAAGAGGTGATGGACCACTGACATTTGACAAGACAAATTGTAATTCCCACAAATAGTATTGCTATCCAATGCCAAGGAGCCTCCGAAGGAGAAAAGCACAGGCTCCTTCAAACTTGGCCATGTACTTTCACTAGCACATTGTAATCCATTGTTGTCTACCTAGCCCTTTACAAGCAGAGGAAGAGCAGGAAGCACGTAAAAGAAAAAAAAAAAAGAAAAAGTAAATTGTAACACAGCATCACTTCTGTGACAGTGGCATTAAGATTTTTGCATTATTTTTGAGAAAATGGATTTCAGAAGCCATGCCAAGAAGATAATACATTTACAGGCAGTAGAAATACTACTTTAATTTCAGTTCCTAATAATGTGTTGTGAAGTGTCAGACTAGTTAAGACTTTACTACTGCAACAGACAATAGTAGAGACTCACTCAATAGTCAGAAATAGCAAGTTAGAATTTGAATTTAAGATTGTTAAATGTTAGTCTGCCTCAAGGCTTTAATGGCTTTTGTTGAGTAATATTTAAATAACTTATCCAGTTTTGCATAACTCACTTGAAAAGTATTTACCTATGGCCAATTCATAAAGCAATTACATTATTTTTGACAAACCAGCCGGAGTTCATACCCTTCCCTGTCAAAATTCCTTCCCCTTTCACCAGCTGCAGTGCTACCCTGAAGTGCCACAGCTCCCAGAAGTGTCAGCACCTCTGATCTGATGCTTCTTCCAACAACACTCCCAAAGCAAGAGGCTTCTTGCCATCATCTGGCCAGGGCCAATTCTCCTCCTCATAGAGGAGCACATCAGGGCACCGTCCCTGTACATCCATATAGTTACTCCACTGGTTCAACTCAGTTTGACATTTTACCTCTAGGAGCAGCATAATCTTAACACTACTCATGCTTGCTTTATAGTGTTCAGTTTTTTAAGAGCTTACACGCATTTACTGCAGAGATATCTGTTATTCTAGATTTGGAGATCTGAGCTCCCCAAGATCAAAATTCTATCCTTCCTATTCAAGAAGGATGCCACCTTTTATGGCCAGACATTAATTTTCTAATTTAATAATCTAATTTGAATGGCTCATTAATGGATTCAGACACCAAGCCTAAAGCTGTTGTTTCTCCACTGTCTGAAATAGTCATGAAGAAGTACTGTCAGTCATTGTCTTCTTCTCATTTAACTTTCTGATGGCCTGGGAGATAAGCCAAGGACATCTCAGAGGTGCTCTCCATGTCTCTTTTCTAATATCCTTTCGTAACAGCAGCATCTCCTGGGGGTATGGACTATTTGCACAATGAACGTCTCCACCAAAGAAGGTCCCACCCTCAAGATAATAATTTCTGTTGAGAGCTCTCCACAGACCGACACATAAAAAGAGACTAACTGAAGTGATCATAGAATGAAATAAAGCACAAGCCATAATCAATCTGCCTTTTTCCTTCAGCAATAAAAAGGCCATTAGTTAATAACGGTGATTATTTGGCTTACCTTTACCTATGGACAAGAAATTAACCTAATTGATGTGCAATTCTGCAGGTGAAGATAAAGGAAAGGGGAAAAGAAAGATGCCTCATTCCTGACCTGTCTTTAAAGGAGGTTTGCCCATCTTTTTTCTACATGCTGTCAGTGTCCCATATTGCCTAAATACAAAAATTACTTGATGGTGAACACACAAAGGAAAGCCAAAAACCCTTCCCTTCCCCTGCTACCTTTCAATCTATGTACAGGTGACAGGAATTGATCACTGAAAAACCTCTATGGGCTAAACATACCACAAACTGCTCTTGTAAAAAAAAAAACTTCAGCATGCTTCCTTGTTCTGTTTCCTTGTTTTTCATTTGGACTCCTGCTTCGTACTTTCCTTCAAGCTGCTCTGTTCTTGGAAAAGCTCTTGTGTTCTGTCCACCCACTGACTCCCATACAGAAACAGTCCTAAGAACCCACTTTTCTTAGTTGATTTGTTCTGTTCCCCAGCGTGAACTGTCACCGTAATCCAAGATGTCCAGAAAAGGTGCTGATCTCAGAAATTATATGCATGTAAGAGGCTACAAAGAACATCTGAACTTACTCATGTTAATGTTTAGCAGACTCCTTAAAAATAAGTCCCATCCCTAGAGGTCTGCAAACTACAAACTGAACAACAGCACTTACAGTACAGCAAGACAGACATGTCACATAAGCATTTAGCAAAGACAGATTTAGAAGGGCATCTTATATGAGAAAGAAGATTGCTCTTCTTTTGATAAAAACAGATTAACTGAAAAACATCATAGGACATTAAGCTATTTCTGAATTCAGGACAGATTCAAGTTCATAGGAGAGGAGTACTCTGTGTGAGGTGAAACAAAGGGAGTTGCAAGCATTAAATAACTCCAAGTAAAATGTTTGCTTTTAGGTCAAAGCTGAACTCTACCATGTTGGGTTTTTTTATTTTGCTAAAGACAGATAAACCATTTCTACTGCAAACTCAATTTAAAAAAAAAAAAAAAAAGAAAATCTTCACCCAGTGACTATTGAAAGCATTATTCTTGTGCCTATCATAAGAGCACTCTATCTAAAATGCTGATACTCTTCTTAACATGTTTTTTTACAGATATGCAAACAACAGATCATAAAGGAGAGTGTGAAAATCATAGTAAGGAATATAAGGTTTCTGCAGATCGCTCCAAAAATATCTTTGAAAAAATAAAACTGTTCAAATACTTTTTCAGAGTGACAAACTACCATTAGAAGTTGCACACAAGGTGAAAGGCTCTGCCGCTAGAATGCACAGGAAGAGGTGTCACTGGCTGATACTGACACAGCACTAAAAATCTATAAAGGACCCAACAGGCATGGCAAGCGAGCAAGACAAGGTTGAGAGAATAGCTGGTAACAGGACCACTTACTCTGTTTTATTTACAATTTTATTTATGATTGCCACACTTGAATTTGGCTACTCCCAAAAAGTAATGAAAGCATACTGGATAGTTCTGGTTTTCTTTTTCACTTTTCCTAATCAATATTCTTACAAAGCAGTCACTGTTTTAGCCAAAAAACAACCCCAAAAAACAAAACATGCTTTGACAACTCTAGAAGTGGTTAGCACATTTATTATCCAGTACTCCACGTGCATCTTTCACAGCTACAATCCATTTCATAGCCTCTAGCAATGAAAATTTTTAGTGTTTCTAAAAATAAGAGTTTACTTACCGAGCATTTGAAATACAATCACAATTTGATAGCTGATGTCGAAAATTTCCTTCCTTCTGACAGCCAGCCTTTAAATAACAGGATCTAATTTCCCCTTTAGAAAATACAGACAAAAAACAAACAATACAAACAAACAAAGAAAAAAACAGTTCAGTGATATTATCTTTTTTTTTTTTTTTTTACAAAGTTTCTAAAAAAATATTTAGGTCAGGCATATTTATAAAAATCGTTTGCAGTCTGTGCACTAGGCTTATTTTAGACTTCAGAAAGCAAATTAACATTTGAAAACTAAAAATGTGAGAGAAATCAAAACACAGAAGTTACAGTGAAAATTTAAAAGGTATATAAAGTAAATGCAAAGTCCGGCCAATATAAGTTCACTGTAAAATGTGAAGTCATCAGATTTTTTCTTTCAGTTCACAAAGGTGAGATCAGGAGGTACAAAACAGAGAAAACATTCTGCTAAATGTGTAAGCCACTGCTACTCCCTCCTTTCATATGCTGGTCATGCCATCTGCCTGACAGGCAGCTGCTGCTCGTAGACCCATAGCACACCAGAAGCTGCAAGCAGGGCCAGGAGCAATTGGCAGAAACCCAAATGATCTCTGGGGTCACAAACCCAGACACTGTAAGCACTCATTCCACAAGGGTTTTGAGGGCAGCTTTAAGGGAAACACAGTTTTTGTGACAGCTGCCTTTCAGAGGTATGGGCCAGTACCTCACAGAGCACTACATGGAATTCAAACAAACCACCACCAACTATATTACACCTTCAGCATCTTGGAATACCTGCAGAGCAGCAGCACACCAAACACAGGCATGAGGCCAGACTAGGTCACTCATTGATTGTCTTGAAAGGGGTAGCAGATCACAACTCCAAACAAGAGCATCTACCACATTATCAGGGAGAGTTCAGTCTGAGCTAGCTGAAGAACAAAGCAGTAGAAAGGAGGAACATTTTGCCCAGCCAGGCCAGTGCAAAATGCCTCACCAGGCAGAAAGCGCCAGGGGTTCTTCCGCAGAGACAGCATTAGTCTTGTGGCCTAGACAATGTTTTTTGAGGATGATGTTTGGAAGATAAACTTCATGCACTGCATAAGCCTCAGATCTGTGATGGCTGCTGATGAATTTTGAAAACTCTAGTTATTGATGGTCTGACTTTAAATTACTACGTCCTTTTTTTTCCTGTACACAGAAAAACATGTAATTGGTTACAGACAAGAGAAATATCCTTCCAGAGTGTATAAAGTTTCTTTAGAGATTTCCTCACACACTGCAATTATTCCAGCTACAGAAACTCACCATTTTCATCTATGAATACATGCATGGCATCCACGGACAGCTCATCTTGCACAGACGCCTCAGGTCCACTTATCACTTGCAAGACAGAACTGTCTTGCTGAGAAGTTACCCGGTAGATTATCTGTCTTTGCCTGTTGCCCTGGTAACTTGACACAAAAATGTTTCAAAACTACTATGAGGAACTTTTTTCTTGTTCTCAATAAAACAAAAAGAAAGAGAGGTTAATTAAAAGTTTATGTCATTTCTACTCAGTGAAACAAAACAGCTTACATCATATCTTTGAAGTACAAAATTGTAAAGTAAACTGGCCTTACAGTGCTGCAAATTTGGCAGACTCTGGTAGCACCGGACTAGTACTAGCACGATCTTGGCTTTGTACATCTGATCTTTCCTGTTTAGGAAGTTGCTCACAATGCTTTTCTGTTCCCACCATTTCTTCTTTTCTCTCCATCGTCTGGCTATCTGGAAAACAGGGCAGTGAAGTGGAGCCACTCTCTGCGGATGACTGTCAAGAGTTTTGTTCATTAGCTACTGAATAAGAGCATGTAAAAGAGTAAAGCTAAAACACTGCAGTAATTACTATATTTATAGAAAACATTAATATTACTTAAAACAATACAATCTCAGGAATGTGGATGAGCTGGCACTCTGACTCGAGGAGGCTGCGTGAATAGGCTGTTTCAAGAACAGGCTGTGTGAAGAAGAGGACAAATGACAGAAAATTTCTGCTTTGCTTCTCCTATTGTTTCAGAAGGAAGCAATCTGTCCCTAACCTAGAATAGTAAGAGGATGCTTCCCTGGGGGCAATAATTTGTTCCCAAGCTGTGTATACTGGCAGCAGAAAAGCAGAAGCACTGACCCATTCCTCTTTTACAAAAGAGAATGCAGCATCTTCAAGGGAAATAGAGCTCCTGGAGAGGAAAGCAGGTAGCTGCCTAATCCCTCTTCCCCACTGGCCACACACCTGGTGCAGGACAAACTGGCTAAGCAATTTCACAATAGATCCTCCTATGCTTGGAAAATACAGAACTATAGATTTTAAACTATACATGATGGACTTGCATGATTTCTACTACATTGAATACCAATTATATTTACATTACCTCTACACATGTGTACAACTTTCAAGAAATAGCCTCTTTTAGTTACTAACATTCATGTCCAATAGTGAAACATTTTGCAACTGTGTTTTAAATGTAAACTAAAAAACCCAAACCTGTTAGGATTTTAAAGTGCAACTAAGACAGTGATTTCATCACCCTCACATGCAGTTGCATAATTAAATGCTTTAAACAAAAAAAAAAATTAAAAATTGGTTACTGTGGTGGTTGTTGGAGATGCTTCAATGAGTACTGCTTCTTCTTGAACTAAGTTGTATTGAAATGTACACACCCAGACTTCTTGCAACACCTACTGTTTAAATGTCCTAGAAATTTAATGATCAAGAAAAAAAACAACACAGAAGTTTCCCTCACAAAAAATTCCATTTGGTAAAACGTATTTCCTATCAATACAATTTATGTGCAAGAGTCACCAGTCAAGAAATAATGGTGTCATAGCTAAAACGGTCAGATGATACAACAAATTCAAGGCTTGTAGGGAGACATAGTATCTTTTATTAGGCCAACTGATATAACTGAAAAAAGTAAACAAGCTTTTGGATATGCAGACCTTCCAGATCATCTATCTTGTTTTCCTCCAACCATATCAGCTGATATAATGACACATTACTTCTACGAACAAGGCTGCCTTCAAGAGTTAGGAGATCTCCACACCAGATTCAATTCATGGGACACATCTAAAGCCTCAGACACACTGAACACTTTCCACTGTACAAACTTCACACTTGCTTTGGGGCAGGGGAAGGGGAGGGAGGGAGCGAGATATGACACAGGGGGCAGGGAGCTAGAAGCACAAGAACAACTTTCGCTGTACCACCACACCTTATCCCAGCAGGTCTCAGCCTTTAATGTGAAGCACAACAAGAAGCACCAAGCCTGAATATTCTCACTGGGCCCCGAGACGCTCACCAGCCTGGTACAAGCAGCGAGAGGCAATGGGCAATAGAGACATATAACTCTTGCTTGAAACAGCAGTGTTTCTTCAGCTTCAGCAAGGAGGAAAAAAAAAAACCAACCTAACAACAACAACAACAAAACCCAAAGAACCTTACTACAACACTGCCAGTGTTCTGAGTCTCCTGCTTTCTATCTGTAGTACAATGACCAAGGCTCCTGACTTACTGTGCAATAAATACAAAGAACCTAAGTTTGATTTAGGGAAATCATTTGTGTCTGTTGTCCACAGAGACAAAATTCAATAGGTCTTCCAAACATACTTTCTGCTACTGAGGGGAAAAAAAAAAGTAGAGAGGGGAGTGGACAACACTCATCTACTTTCATACTTAAAAGATTTAAACTCCAATGTAAGTAGAAACTGTGCCTTCTTTAACTGTGATGTTACTAAAGCATCTCCTTAATGATGTAGATGTACCTGAGGGAGGTGATGAAGCCACAGACACCTAATCGAAATCACCTTCCCAAAGGCTTGGGTTGTTCAAGCTGTAAGAATAATTGATAGAGATCAGAAACTGTGGTTTTAATAATCTAATTGGTCCCGTATTGCTCAAAACTAGCTCTAGGGCTGGAACAATTAAAAAGATTTTTTAATTTGATTATCTAGTGGTTTTAGAAAATGCCTCTCTCTTTTTTCCATTCCAAACCACAAGCCTTGCAAACTTCTCTTCCCTGCAGTGGTAAAGAGACATAATAATAAAACCATAAGTGTACTGCTTCTTACAGGCTTTATATGCCAATCAGACAACACCATGGTGATGAGTACTTCCAGCACTGGAAAGGTGGGCCATGATAGGTTTGTGCCTGGTTTTCACGATTATTACTCATTTTCTTCCAAGTGACTTACACCTTCAGTATTTAAAGGGAGATAGAGATGTCTAGACTAGGAGTGTTCTGCCAGGGTATGTAATCGGCTCTGTGTCACTAAACGCTCCTTGCATGAAAATTGTGCTGGCAAAGCTGAAGTTACTGGGAAAAGCAGGCTCAGAGAGCAAGAGAAGAGTAAAAATCACAGCGGGGTAGTGTACCTGCACTTTCCCTGTGGCCACTGTGACCACGGCCACTTACCCTGAGCCACTGCTCCACACACCTCTGGTGTACACATGGCTGTTCTCACAGAAGCCCCAACCTCAGACCTAGGCTCTGCAAGTAGCTTCATAATTTATCGGGAAATTAGACACCACATGACTCACATGTGAGGTGTAACTATCAGGATAGATGGCTAAGACACGCTTGGGGAAGGGTGATTCAGAAGAGTCCTGCACAAACAACAAAGTTTTGGTCTCCACACCATTTTCCCATTTTGGTTAACAATAAGATACATACTTCTGTTATCCTGGTAAAATCCTTACCAAGATAAACATTTCTTACATGTCCCATATACATATAAGATACTACTTGTAAACATTTTTATCTGCACTAAATTGTTGTAATGGCATAGCAACATTACTTAAAAATACAAGGTCCCAATGCTGACAAATGAGTTCCTAATTTAAACACAGTTACACTACCAAAATTTCCTTTGCCGTGTAGCTTTTTAATCTGTGGAACAGATTTTAGGTATCCCAAGTAATCTTTGTAGGCTAGCCTTTAATCCACAATGGAAGGAGGCTGAAAACATTTTTACTGCTGAAATGGAACAGCCCTTGTACATATAGCAACCATGATAACCATCTGTCATTGTATCTCAACTTTAAAGTTGACTTATTATTAGTTAGAACAAAATTTTATTGCTCTTAACTTTTCTCCAAAATATTTTTACTTTTTTGTTCCCTCTCTCCAGACTCCCTGATGGTTTTCCTCATCTTTTACTTGTATTTCCCTATCCCAACCTCCCCAATTCAGTCCTGTAAGTTAAAATGCCACTGCTGTCATAATTTCAAATGCCATCTGCTTTGAAATCTGGTCAAGCAGAATTAAGCTAATTAAGACTAAGTGTCTTCTGTTCATTAATTGCTCTGCTACAGAATATACTTCCCTCCACAGAATTATGCTCCAAAATAGAAAGTCTGACTTTAAAAAATATTTGTTGCCCATTTTAGCCACAAAGAAAATCGATTTCAAATCTCTCTATGCTCTTATTAGTACTATAGTATCATCATGAAACAAAAGTTCTATGAGTTGTAAACTGTCCCATTCATATCTGTGGAGAACATACCCTAAGGACATTTCCAATTCCTTCTTCAATGACTGTTTTCACAGAAACATTTATTTTATGTACTTTATTCTCAACCCAGAACTGCCTATTATACCACAAATACATTAAAAGGAAAATCTCATATTAAAGCTGGTCACCCACTAAACAATGGAAGTTCCCAGGTAACGTGACACAGTCCAATATTTGCTATAGAAGTTCACCACAGGCATTGAAGAAGCACATGGGATTATCTATTAATCAGGATTACCACATTAATCCTGAAACAATAAGAAAAACTAGCAATACTCACTGTATATGTTACAGGACAGGGAGACTTAAGCATAGAAGTGATTCACTCAAAACAATCTTCTAGGCCAGCAGCAGTGCTGGGAATAAAACCAAGGTTTTTGAGGTCTCAGTTAAGTAGTCTAATCATTATAGCTAACAATTATGTCAGAATACAGACCTCTGAAATAACATCATAGTTTCTTTACAGGTGTGGACCTTGTAATCAGATGTACTATTACCTCTTTGATTTACAGACTGAAACTGTAAAATCTCAACCCATCAAGCCTTATCAGATTTAGAGAACTGAATTCTGCATCCCATTTTCCTTCCCATCCAAAAAGGGGTATCAAATGCCACATGGTCCCTCCCTGGCATGAGAGTCGGAGATATCACAGCTGCCCCGAGAGAAGAGCTAGCACCTGGCAGAGCTGGTAGCACCAATCGTAGGTGCTACCTGCCTGCCAGCAAACACCCCTGCTACTGCCTCCAAACGCCACTGTCATTTGGGCTGGTGATTCAAAGCACAAGATCCCTCTTCCCCATGATTATATGGCAGATGACAGCCCTCTTTCTCACACCCAGGGGAAAAAAAAAAAAACGAGGAGTCTAAAAATATACACCAGAGTATGTTTTAGTTTTTTATAGTAGAAGGGTAATTGCTTGAGATCCAGAAGAACTCAGTCAAGGTTGTGGTCTGTGTACTGCCCAGAATGATGAGTACCTTTTCTAAAAAGAGCTTGAAAAACATCTAAATTCAGGCCACACAGTCCTGGTTTAGGTTCTCCCATGCTGGTCCCCACCACTCCCAGGGCGGGCTTCACTCCCTGGGTGGTAACACTGCCTGTCCTAGATTACAAACCAGATGTGCCAGAGGGGACATACATGAGTTTTTGCCTTCCTTAAGTCTGGTGCACAGCTGCTCTTACTCAGCTCCAGGCATGTCAGAAGAACCCAAAGCAGCCAATGAACCCAGCTTTCCATATGCTTCTCAAAGACTGAAGAAAATATGCAGCTGCCCTTCAAAAAGGCTTTCATTACAGGGGTGGTGCAAGTTTGATTCAAAAGTGAAAGTAATTTTTAACAGCAGTGTCAGCGGTACTTTCTCGTGATCTGGAAGGGGGGGGTGGGGTGGCAACAGAACCGCTCTCAGACAGCTTTTTTTTGTGTCCTGTGTTTTAGCACATTAAATCTGGCACCCTTGGTAGCATAAAACAAGGCTTTAATTTTCTTGTACTGTGTTTAACTGAGCTGTCTACTGGCAAAGGCTTATGTGGTCAGGATGGGATCTCTTCTGTTTCCACAGAACCCAGAAGTTCAGAGAGGGAGCACCTGTAACAAAGACCCATCCGTGATATTCACTCGCTCGGCAGGCTGTTCTGATGAGGACATTTTCTTGCCTTCTCCAAATTATGCAAAATGTCAGCTTTCATACACACAGCTCTGACTATCTAGCTTTCCAGGAATTTGCCAGATTTCTCACATTGCTTAATAAACACCTTCGTGGGGTGCATTTCATGCTCATTTGAGCCAGGCATCTATTGTTAGCTTTTGCCAATTAGGTGGTTTGCGAGGCTGAAAGAAAAAGCAAACAAAACCAACCTCCTCCCTCAAAACAACTGTGCATAGCTTCACTTGCTCTACATTCTGCCCCAACACACTTTCTTTTTTTTTTTTGAACAACCACTTTAATGTGGGAATAATGTTGATTCAGTTGTGTTCTAAGATGCTATTTTGTTAAGCCACATTTATAATTGCAAGTCTATAAACAAATTAGAGGCTCTCTCATTCCTAAAATCCAGTCTTACTGTGGGGAAGCTGCCAGTAATGACAGTAATTTATTTTAGCAAAGAGCACATTCTGACTAGGCTAGAAAACAAAGCCTACTCTCTCTTAAAAATAACTGCCTTTGAACTACCTCTCCCAAGCTTAAAGAGTTCAGATTGAATCTCCTTTTTCCCCACAGTGCAGGGCCGAGGTGCAGGAGACACTGGGCAGTGACAAGGGCCACAGTCACCATCCCTGCTCCTGCAAGACACCCTTTCTCCCAGCCCCACTACTCCTTTCCCAGGGTGACACTTGCTGGGACCATGCTGGAAACAAGCAGGGCCATTTACGTATGCAGCTCAACTTCACCATCTCACAAACATATGGACTTAAGAAAATAGGAAAGCAAGAAATTCAGTTCAGGTTGCTTTAAGTAACAGATTGCTTTGAGGGAAGAACAGAATCCTTCTGCTTCCTCAGGATCTTTGATTCCAACAAAGAGCTTCTCATCTGCCAGATCTGAAGCACAATAACTACACAAATGTTAATAAAGTTTTGGGTTTGGTGGATTTTTGGTCACTGTGGAATCTGAGTCTGATTTACTTGGATCACCCATTGCTTTCCTTTAGGCAGCAATCTTCCCTACTTGTATTATCTGAGGGTACTTGTCTGAAGGCCCTTTCTAGATTAGCTGCATAGTTTCATTTTTTTTTAATTTTAACTTACTTCTGCAATGTTTATCATTTCCGTTTCCCAGCTAAGTCACATCACACAGTGAAATTATCGTGTAAATACTCCATTTTATGGTTGAGGAGTAGCAAAAACCACAATCTGCTTGCTGCGACCCTCACATTGTCATGTGCTGTTGCACAGGGAGGAAACCCTGTACCCTGAGGACCTGGCAGGGCTCTCTGGGCTCAGCAGGTGATCAGCTGTGCAGGCTCCAGTGAAAAGCAGGGCTTACTCGGCACACAGCTTAGGCAATCACAGAGCACAGGCTGGAGTCAGCCAGGCAGGCTGATAAACTCGAGAGCAGGACAGAAAGAGCTCTTCAGAACAAACACCCTGAGAAGGCAGGAAAGATGGGTTGGGTAGACCAGAAGAAAAGCACTGGGCCTAGGAGGAGAAAAATTTGACTAGGGAATAGAGAGGAGAGTAAGGACAGAAGTGAATGCAAAATGCGGGAAGACAATGGCTTTAGGCAAGCTCAAGAGAGCAGAAAAACCTAGAAAAGCAAGAGTGTGGATTGCCAGGAAGAACAGAGGGAAAAGATGAGAGAGAAGCAATATGAAGAGGAAGGCAAATAAGGAGATTGCACAGCAGGGGCGTGGCTAAACTGAGAAGGAATGAATGGGGAAGGGAAGGCACCGAACTAGAAATGTAAAGAAGAAAGAATGGACACAAATGAAAGATGGAATGAGATAAGGTTCTAATGTATTGGATAGGGCAGATAAGAAGAAAGACTTCAGAAAGGCAGAGTGAAAGGTAAATGCAAGCTACAAGACAAGATAAATCTACTTCATTTTTTTAACAGGGTAAAAAGTACTAATTTCACATTTGTTTTTAAAAAGGCTGATAAACTTTGAAATCAAGTGTGCATTTTTCATGCAATGGAAGGTTCTTGTGAGAATGAGCTGGGGGGGGGGGGCAGCAACTCCTTACAGCCTGTCTATGGACAGGGATACCATCAGAAAACAGGAGTGCCAAGCTGTTCTGCTGAGTGCCTTTAGGTTTCTTACCTTCCATGCAAAATAGGTATTGACACTACATTCTACTAGGCTGTCTTAGAACAGCTTATTATAGTATCTAAGGTAAAACAATCATTTTGGAGAAGGGGAAGATATGGGTTGCTTTATTGCACTTTGGCCCAGATATTCTAAATCAATTGCACCAATTACTTGGAAGTACCCCTGAGATCCCACCTGCCTTCACTCCACTGTATCACACACCCTCATGAAACAGTCCTGCTGTTTTTTGCCTAGAATGCTGCTAAAGACACTACAAACAATCCTTCATAACAGAAAGGGGTCACCGAGTTAGGTGGGAGCAGTGAGAATGATGATTAAAACCACATATTTCTATATAAGAGCTATAAATTGGATTGTATGTTTTAAAATTAGCTGACTGACACTTTTTTGTTGTAATTTTAAATAAAAGCCCTTTTGATTAAATAGGAACTTGCATAGGAAGGTACAATTTTTCATTAAAATATTGGGGGTCTCACTGAAAACATCCACCAAACTTTCCTCCTTAAAGCTCACATATTTTAGCTGTAAGCAACTAAAAATCGAAACCCTTACCTATTCAGAACCAATAAATAGTTTGGTTGTGGGTTTTTTGTTGTTGTTTGGTTGAGTTTTTTTCTTGGTTTTGCTTTTTGCTGTTGTTGGCTTTTTGGGGTTTGGGGTGGGGTTTTTTGTGTTTAGTTTGGGGTTTTTTTTAAGTAGAAACAAATCCACAACTGTGCAGGAAGTTTAGGAATATCTGTGTAGTGAGGACACGTGCTAGCTAAAAGTTGAACCATCACTGATGATGATTCCAGCTTCCTATATGCATACAGGCATACACAGTTGTCTGTGCACCTGGTAAGATGGGCAAGGACAGGTATAATGTTATAGCTACACACATTTTTGTAAGATATTTTTGGTACTCCAGCAATCCAGGTCCATCACTTGTGTGCTGTTCTAGTACAGAATACTAAATATGTACCTGACACTTACTGAGGTTAGTATTAGGTTTTTCAAAGGAAAATCTTTTAAGAAAATAAAAAGATACAAACAACTGCAGCTGACACTACTACACTTTCACTAAATCACACTGTCCCACCAATCCCAGCCTTTCCCTGGCCCTATTAGCTAAACCAGTTCTCCTCTAGGAATTTGTCCTGCTGCAGATCTCAGGCTAAGCTGCTATCAATAATACAACTACTTTATTCCAGAAGAGTTGCAAACCATGCTTCATACCTCCAACAAGCACATTTTCCTTTGTCGTCTCCATTTTGACAGTGGATTGATTAGATGTCTTCATCTTTGAGGTATTAATGGATTCCAGGAGGGAGACAAACTCTAGAAAGTTAGATTCATTGGGCACCTGTCCTTCTTTAGCTTCTAGATCTGATTTAGAAGTTGGTAAGGTCTTTTCTTTGTCAGATACCTCCATGAAATTCTTACTTAAGAGCACATCTGTCCCACTGTCTACGCTTAGTACCCGCATGTGCCTCTTCTCATGAGCAGTTCTACAGGACTGCGGGTCTAGGTTTTGCAGGTCTTCCTTAGAAGATAAATCCACAGTCTGGACATTTTCAGAAGCATTCTCTCGATTTAGATCTGAACAAGTGTTAGTTTCTAAAGGAGTATGTGCTGGGTTGCTGTTGTCCTTTACTGCATCACCCGATTCATAGCCAGAGCACTGGTTGGATGACAGCTCTGCCTTGAATATTTCTGGAGTCCTTTCACTTTCACTAACTTCTGGACAAGTCTTACCTTTACTGTCAGACAGGTCAAAAGTGATAACAGGGATTCTGAGCTGTTCATTAGTTTGTTGACTTGGCCAACCTGCTGTAACTATACCAGATTCAAGGGCTGAGCTCGGTCTCTCAGTTCCCAGAGTCTTTAGGTGGACAGAGCCAGCTAGGTCACTGAAGGTGGTGTTTGGCGTAGTACTCATTGTGATGACAATTTTAATGGGCTCACATAGCTGGTCTCCAGGAAGAGAGTTGTCCACAACTGCAACAGCAGTCTCACTGTCTGAGCAATCAAGGTCCTCATGGGTATTATCAGCATTGCAAAAACTTTCCATGTACTCAGGATCTTTGGTTGCAATGGCATAGCACTGTGGGCAGTTACTGGTAAAGCCCATCTGTGGTGATCCATCTGGCAATTTCTCTCTTTTGTAGCTCTTAGGATTACTCAAATGGTCTGAAGAAACTGAATTCTCACTGTCCCATGGCTCTGAAGAAATTCCAGTCCTTAAAATATCACCCTGCGATGAAGAAATATTGGAGAAATTTTTAGCTACATCTCTGTCCACGAGAATATCTTGGGATCCATGCTGTCCATATGGCTGTCCATTGCCTCCATTTTCATTTATTCCATTACCAGAAAGTGTTTCTATAGCAGCTGGTTTTGTCACTATTGCTGATGTGGTGGCACCTGAAGCAGAGGCTGTAGAAACAGGTAATATATCTGCTTTGATACTGGGTGAGGTAGATGAAACTGGTGGTGCAGCCTGGTCTTCTAATACCGTAACACCTAACAAAAAAACATATGGGAGTTAGGTCTCACAATCATGAACACTGTGCATTATTCAAGTATGATCTTTAGCTAGCAAAATCTGATCCAGAGCAGAACAAAGGAAGTACAGATTAAAGCAGCCAATTAAAACAGTTCCTAAGCAAGGATCTTTTTTGGTAGCTACAGGTGAAATGCTATAAAAGCAAGCTCAAATCCTTCCAGGTCAGGACAGGTGTAGCAGCATGGCTATTTAACTAAATAATTAAAGTAACTCAAGAAACAGCTAATATCAAAGCTAAAATGTTTTACAGAATTATCCCCACATAGGGAGAGATGAAAGAAAGAATACGCCAGTGTGGCAGAAGCCTGTTACATCACTTAGTGCAACTTCTACATGGGGCCATATATACATTGATCAACCTTAACAAAAAGGGGATAAACTGAAATATATTGAGACATCTCAAGCACTGGAACTGTAAGCAAGGCAAGGTGTGCTGGAATATACACTACAGAGCTAAAGGTCAACAATTGCAACATAAGTCAGAAGATGTTTAAGGGCTTGAAGATGTGATCCAATCCTTAGCTTCCTGGTTTAATGTTTTCCAGAGGCACAAAGCTTCCCAGGAACACAGGGGAATGGATTTTTCATCTCCCCATATCAAAATCAGGAGAGCTACTTGAAAGACCGCTAAAAGGCTACATCCCAACCATCTTAGCTGACAGCTGAGAAAGCTTACTCTGATAGAATTCCCTTAAAATTTTGTTCTCTTGAGATTTTCCATTCATCTCCTAACATGAGGCGCAACAGAACCTGCCATGGTATCACCTGTGCCATTTTTTTTTATTATGGCAAGCAATGATTAAACAAAGGTATAAAAGGATTTACAAAGCCTTTAAGATACCTCTGAGATCTTCAATAGTTTCCCGTGTTGGCAGCTCCTAAAAAGAAAAAGAAACACACAAAATGAGCATGGACATTTATTAAGTTCTGTTGGAAAAAACCAGCTAGCAATGCAATAGCTATCTAATCAAAGGTTAACTGTAGCACTGCTATGTTGATTTAACATCACTGAAGTCTGGACATGTACCTTGAACAAAATGCAAGGGGTAGGAGAGGGAGATGGTTATAGAACAGTCATGCTCCAAATCGCATCACTGCAATTGTGTGTGATGTTTGGGGAGGGGAAAAAAAAAATAACATTAAAAAAAATTAACAAACAACCAAACATTTTTGCAGTGCCTATTTCAGATAGTTATCTTCTTAATCATTAAGGAATACAATGTGTTCATCTGTTCCACTTTTCCACCTACATGTTTCCAGAGCACTTAAATGAAAATTTGGGTCTCCAGTACTTGGTAACAATTTCTTGATGGAAAAACAAGAAGACAGAGCTATTTCATTGTCATACAATCATTTAGATTGCAAGGAAGTCATTTGGAAATAACTTATTCCAAATCCCCTCCATCATACACACACACTCAATGCAGGTGCAATTAGATCAGGCAGCTAAGGGCCATCTTCAGCAGAGCTCTGAAAATCTCCAGCTACAGAGATTTCACAGCCTCTTTGGACAATCTCTTCCAGTATTTGACCACCCTCTTGGTGTGGGAAAGAAAAAAAGCCACTACCAAAAAAAAAAAATTAAATAAAAATATAAAACAACAACCATACACAAAAAAAACACATTAAATCTAATTGATCTAGTAGTAGGTTTCCATGGCTGCGAGTTGCAGACACTACCTCTTATCCTGTCACTGGGCACCTCTGAGAAGAGAGGTCTTCCCTCTATCTTACCATTAGAAGGCTGGAAACAGCAGTATGCTCTTCTAGTCTTACAAAAGATTTCAGCCTCACAAAGGCTAAAATGTCACATCTGCCTGTCTCATGCATCATGTACCTCATTCCTCAATCACCTTGGTGCCTTCTGCCAAATTCTCATCAGCAGGCCAGTACCTGTGGGAACTCACTGAGGAGCTCAAAACTAAGTGCAATACTCCACTGGAATATTCCAAGAGTCTAAATTCAACAGCCTAAGTGCATAAATAGTCATCAGGAAAATTTAACATGGCTCTCTTCTGGTTGACTGGCACCAAAACCAAAAGGAAATAATCATTATCTCCTAAAATTACGCAATGGTATCCAGGCAGCAAGAACAGGAGACTACACTTGACAAAACCCAACCTACATGTTTGAAAATGTGAGACTTGGATGATATCCCAAGAAGAAATGGGTTTGTAGAATGGACAAATACCAGAAAACTGGGTATTAGGACAGAAACAAGGTGAAAAATATTTTACCTCATAAAAGAAAAAATGTCTGTGAATCATACAGATGCTACAAAAAAAGATAAGAACACTCCAGGAAATGAGAAAAATGCTGATTCACACCAGGAATTTGAATAGTTTGCAGTAAATAGGGACAGTGTGGGAGTGGAGGGATATGAAGACAGAATAAAGTATCAAATAGCTACTTATTCAGAGATCACTAACCATCCTCTGCACTGACTGAGGCAGGAGTCCTGTAGAAAAAAATAGCATGGGATCACATAATTAAAGGTTTTAATCACAATATACACGGGGAGCATCTTAAGATTATACACACAGCATTATTCTGTTACTTAAGTTTTTTGAATACTTAACTCTTCAACCTTGACGTGTGTTTCCTGTTTTTCCTTTAATAACATCTACATATATCCCCTTCATTGCTTCATACACTAAAGATTTAGAAAGCATGACCAATGGCATGGAAGGCACATACCTGTATTATTAATCTCATGTAAACATGGCCTAGATTTAAATGATGTTTTTTATGCTTTGTTTAAATACTCAAGAAAAGCATTGGGTTCATTTTACAAGCATAACTCTACTTACATAAAACCAAATTATTAATGCTCCAGGAGCAGACCCCTTCTGAAGCAATGAGAGGCTGCTCTGATTGCATTAGCCTCTCCCTTCTCTGAAAGCAGCCACAAAAGCCAGTTGCTCTTGGCAAGATTTACAAAGGCCATTTGGTATCTATAGAGCAGTCCCCTCCTAAGAAGCACAGAACTATGTATACCAGTTTAAGCTTTGCAGATCCAAACCTTTAGGACAAGGCTGACCAACAGCACTGGCATACCTAGTAGACCCATGGAACGATCAGGGCAGACCTATGCTTCAAGTGATCAGTATGGGGCAATATAAAACTCTGTGTAGTAAGCTGTGGGCTGCATGAAGCAAAGGTACTATTAGAGACAATTGCATACTAACCATTTCTCCAGGTGAGTTCTGCAAGTGCAACGGCTGTACCCTTGAACTGTCATGAATTGTTTGGGTAGAGTCATTTTGGTTGGTCTCACTGATGACACCATTTTGCCCGGTGTTATTGCTAAAAAGGAAGCAAATGAAAAAAAAAATAAAAAGCAAGCTTCTTACAAGAGAGGATTACAATGAGTTTTGGGAAGAAGATGAGGAGTGGTAACATTAATAGGGAGAAGTAGTACAGCACAATAAAGTGACAGCACCTTTATCCCCCCTTCCAGTGCTAAAAGCACAGAGATGAAAAATACTGTAATCCCTTTTTGCACCTCCTTCCTCACCAAGACAACTTGCTAAAAAATAATGGTAATAAAAAAAACCTCAGTATAAAATTACTCTAGTGTCCTAGGAAGCAGAGCATTGCTATGAGAAATACAATGATATCTTTTCCAACTCTATGTGTATATAACGCCATTTAGCCTGCTTGACATGCACACAGATTTATTGACACAAAAGGCTGCTTGGGACTTCTCATTAGGCTTATAGCAGTCAAATGGTACTACTTCCACAATTTTTGCTTTTTACATCCCTTTGACTGTACCCTTGTGTACATATTGCTTACCTAACTGCCTGCTTATCTACAAACGTCCCATCAAACAACTATTTAAAATGCAATACATAATTTATATTAATATAATCATCAGACCACAAAATAAAGTTGTTCCTCTGTTTTTAGCCAAGGCAAAAATATACCCATTACTAATTTCATATATTACAAAGCAACTTGTTGATCACTTCCTTTGTGGATGCATTCAACTATCCACTAACTCTTTTAACATATATTTTCTACTAGACTTTCCATGGACATAAGCAAATACTTTTGGACAAGATTTACTAATGAGAACCAATATGTTCTCTTTCTTGGGTATAACACAAGAAAATTTCAGTTGGGAAAAAAAAAAAAAAAAAGATAAATAACACTATAGTGAAATGTCAAAAAGTGAGAGTTTGGACTATTTTTGTTTGCGGTGTTGGCTTTTTTCCCAAAGCCATTTATTTTTTAAAACCCTACAGCTGTGTATAAGCTGTAAAATTATTTACATGGGGGTCTCAGTCACCTTTCCACAATTTTTTTTAGTTAGCTGGCTTCAAATTCTTGTTCAACCAACCTGACAACTACTAGGGCCTTTTAAAAAACTTCTGACATCCATCTAGTCAAAATACTAAGTTCTTTATTTTCTGATCAAGTACTAAATAGTGTGTTTTTTCGTTTGGTGGGTTTTTTTGCCTAGGACCTCCCAGGAGAAATAGTTATGTGATTTAGGATGGAAGTTTTAAGTGATTCTACCTCTACTTCTTAGCCAAAACAAAGGAAGGATAATGAAAGTTTGCATTCATTTAATGAGCTCGTGAACAGGAAAACACTGAGGTTCTGTTTAAATTTCAGCCAGCCTAGAATAACTGATAAGCCTCTTAAATACCTGTCTCAGACATCTGTAAATAGGAAATAGCTCTGTGAGCTGGCAAGAACTAAAGAGAAGTAGAGCCTGAAAGTCATCACCCAGTTTAAAATAAAAACCTCGTATGGTTAGTGACACACATAAGAGGCATTTCTCAGAAGAGACTTGCTGCAGGCAGACCTTGACACTCCTAGCAATGTCACTGCCAGGAGAGTAGCACAGACATCCATGTGCAAAGACACAGAAGAGCAGTAGCACAGAGGTACACAATCAATCTTAATACTACTAAGCTTGGACAGTGCTAGCAGTAACAACTGCAAACACACTAAAAAATACTCTTACATTCTTTTACGCAGAGCTTTCTGTTGATGCTTGACTGGTAGTCATAAGAAACTTAATCAGTTTAAGCTGTTTGGACATTTCTATGTTGCTGTAACTGTGTACCTTATTTCAGCATTTTTCACACCTGTCATAACACTTGGGAACACTGGAAGCCACTTTTCAGCTTCATTTGATTGCATGATTCGAGCTTGAAAATCTAGCAAGAGAGGTCTCTGTTTATTCCAAGAAGTGTATAGTGAAATATTCTACCTATACACCAACCCGGAAAACGTCAGTACTAATCTTTAGCTCAATACTGTTTTTACTTTTAATACCATCTCAATCTGGAAGCAACCTTATTGACTTTGATTGTTTATTAGCAGCAGATTTAGTACATGGCTTCTCAGTAGTGTTTGCAAATACCTACCAAATGCCCCCAAGAAATAAAAGCAGTTCTATCTTTCCTCATGAACAGAGCCACAGAAGCATCATTGGCAGTCACGATAGAACATAAAGGGGGAAAAGCAACTTAGGCATCTAGGTTTGGATCTGAGGGATTACCACAGGCATACAAAAGCAAAATGAGCTCAGGCTTTCCAAGCCGTGATATTAAAGCATTTTCTTTGCCAACAGCTGCATGCCGCTTCCTCTCCTCTTCCCAGAAGGTAAGCACAGCAGGAAGAGGAAAGAACAGGCATTTAAGGCTTCCCTAGAAGGCTTCTCCCAGTTTTTCTCCAGGATCTTTTAAGACCTCCAAGACATGTCTCTTCCTATTGCCTTCATTGTGTCCAACTGCTGCCCCACTCTCCGAATCAGATACAGCTCTGCCTGCTTCACTGAAAGCATGCTGCAGCCACCAAAAATAAAAGCAAAAAGTAGGATTTTGAAAGTGCCACTCCTCACACAACCGTAAGGAGTTTTCCTACAGTCAAGAGGCATTTCTGCTATGCAGGACCATGGTGCAAACTCATCTGTTTCACAGAATGTATCAGCAATGTGCAAAGAAAACCTTACCTGTGAACGGATGGCTCAGCTGTGTTTCCTTTTGGAACCTCTGTATCTTTACATTGCTTTCCATTTTTTCTTGAGAGCTTGTGTTGAATTACTTCACCTTTATCAAACATGAGGTGCAGACGGTAACTGATCACCTTTATTACTGTGAAGAACACTGTCACTGAGCTGCAGTACACAAAAACTGTAACTGCATTTGCTGGAAAAGCCTACAGAAAAAAACCAACAAACAACCATAA
Source organism: Actenoides lindsayi (assembly GCA_025331215.1). Classification (NCBI taxonomy): domain Eukaryota; kingdom Metazoa; phylum Chordata; class Aves; order Coraciiformes; family Alcedinidae; genus Actenoides; species Actenoides lindsayi. Next base: position 205,963 of record WTSP01009794.1, read on the forward strand.
TCATAACAGTTCATTTTGAGAAGATGTTACTGAAATTCTTAAAGTAATTCTCAAACACTTTATTCCTCATTGTCTATTATTTTTACCTCTACTGATTTTTGCAACCATGAGGAGTAGTAGTACATCTTCATACAATATACCTGTGTTCAGTTCACAAAAAGAGTCTAAGTATTTGTTAAAATTTCAAGCCATTTTACAACACTTCTTCTTCTTTTGATTAGCTCTGGATATTATTTATTTCTTAACAAAATCTGTACAATTGACAAACACCATAAAACCTCTTAAAATAATGCATTCTCAGGATAGTACAGCTGCAGCCTTTCTTAAACTATGAACTTAAAAAAAATACAGATGTAAAATGAAACTGTTACCTATGAACAAGAAAACCCTTTCAAAAAATTCTGTCATCTCACCCTGTTTCTCAGTTATGATTTAATAGTAGAATGCAGTAGTTTGATCTTTTTTCTAACACTTCACAACATGCTCCCAAGTATCTTTGCCACTGAAGATATTAAATAATTAATCAGGACTAGTTGAAACAAATGAATAAAATGCAGTTGAGAAGCAGCCTCTTTGAATTCTTTGTCTGAAGTTCATAATTATTCATTTGCAGCTGTGTGATCTGTTTGCTGATCTGTGACGAGCATCAAATTTCTTAGTCATTAAAATTAATTACAGTTCAACTATAGTCTGTAAAGTTCTTTCACAGACATGACATACCAACAACATTTTTATATGGAAATACTTCCTTACAGTAAAGGGTAAATGATAGTAATGTACACTAGTAGTTATAATTAAAGGTCCAAAGCCTTTATCATTACAGTCATGGAACATCTATATGTATTGTTGTTTAATCTCTTCTCAGATTTTGGGTTTGGTTTTTTTCATTCAGAGCATTACCATATCTCTGCACAGTTTGTAGCAGGAAGGCAGGGGGAAAAAAAAAAAAAGATGCTTGGGATTTGTGAAAAGCCTACTGAACTTACTTTTTTTAAATGGTCTTTACTTAAAACAATAGATGTACGCCCGAAGTATCAGCATTGAAGGTTGAGAAGTACTGGGATATAAAAGATTAAAATTCTTTTCAGATTCGTAACTAAACCACAGTGACCTCACAAGTGAAGGAAAGGGAAGGAGGCACACTTACTTCATCTCTAAAACAAGTCACTGCATTTATCTTGATGTTGAAATGAATATGTTGAATCATTTCTGTGTTATTACAAGCAAGTGGTTTGCTGCTGCTGCTTTTGGCTTAATGAGACTTCACACATTCAGGACGTACAAGTGAAAATTTTCAGGCAAATCCTTTTTTATGACTATTCTGATTCATATACAAAGAATCTATTGCACAAAAGTGTAGAAGCTACTTAGTGTGCAGGTACTACTGATGATCCCTAGTAAGAAAGACATTACTTTCTACAAGTTGAGGCATAATCTCTTAAGAGTACTTTGTGGTACTATGCATATTCTGAAACTAAGCATACCCTTCAGTTATTTAGCAAATCCGAGCCAGAAAGCGGATCAGTTCTCAAGGCCATGCTCTTAGAGTATAAGGTTTGGTGGATGAGGTTGAAAAATTTGTGGTTTATGACTAATGTATTTGCAAAACACAAGTTATAATGGCTTGGTTTCACAAAGAATGATAGCCAAGTATCTGTAACGATTTGTTTAAAAGAGAGATTTGTTGACTTTCCAAGAAATCTTTTCAACCATACACTAAAAAGCACAGGCCAACCACTCATTATTAAGTAACAGCTCAGAATGAGCCACGAGAAAAGAAATCCTCTAGAGGCAACTTTCATAAAGCTTAATAAATATTATATGCATAATGTCAAGAGGACACAACAAAAATAGAGTTCCAGTAATACAGTTTGTGGGCACATAGAACACACTACAAGAGAGAATCAAAGGAAGCTCCTAGATTTCCAAGGGGAAAAAGAGGACCACTTTTAGCGAACACTGAGTGCTGCACGTCCTCATCCCCGCCTTGTGATCAGACCTACCAGAGTTTTATCCTGAATCTGCCTGTGGTCTCCCTGACCAGCTGCCCAAGATAGACAGTGCTTCCCCCAGGTATGTGCTATGCATGTTCACAATCCTAGGCCTACTGACACTTAACAAGGCCAGCACATCCTGAATATTCTGAATCTCGAGGCAAGCTGGCAGCTTGCTCCTTGCCCACATGAAGACTTAGAAAGATGAAGCTGAGAATGGAAGGCCCTCAATTTTCTGAATCAGGCATCTTGTATAAGGGTACCAGTGTCATATGATTGCAGTTCGTGTTCCCAGGTTTGGATAGGGGAAAAGCCATCAAATCTGCCTGAGCTAAGGAGGAATTAAGTTATAGACCACTGAAGAATTACATGTGATAGATTGACCTTTGATGCACTATAATTAGCCTGGTTTCCTATGGAAATGAGGTTTTATAATTACACCATGTGTCTGTGTATTCATCATCTCACTCCACTCCCACTGTTGAAGAACTTTTAAATTCTTTGGCTACTTTCAACTAACTTTGAGAGGATGCACCCCACTGGGACAAGGTCACAGCTGCATATCTCCTGCATTAGCAAGAGGAACCCACACAGCTCTCTGGCCTTTTAAATGCCACCCCAGTGACAGGATAAGCTTCAATTGACCTGACATCTTATTAGAAGCTAGTACAAAAAAAAAAACCAAAAACCACCCCACAACCAAACATTCACAAATACACATTCATTAGAAAGCAGGCTTCATGACATCCCACAGGTTTCTGTGGAAGCTAATTGCTTTGCTCTCACCCAATTAAAAACTCTACCATAATGTACTTTTTGTTTTCCGGTAGCTTCTTTTGTTGTAACTTGCACGAGAATACTGTTAGGTCACCAGCAGAAATGCAGGGGGGTGTGTGTGTTCCAAATATGGCCTTACTACTACAAACAGAACAGTGTTGACCTGCCCATGCAGGGAAGGCTGGGGGCTTCTGCCCGCTCAGAGATTGCTCCCAGAGAATGGGCCAAATTCTTCTTCACATGTCTACCAAAATTATTTGAGTAGCACACAGGTAGAGGTGACCAAGGTATATACTTCCTAATACTAAAGTGTGCAACCTTTGAACAAAATACCACACCTTGTACATTGGACTGAATGATTGAAGTGGGTTAGTCACAAATGTATCCCACCTGGAGCTTGAGCACCTGAGGCATCTAAAGCAAGAGTTTGCTGCACCTGGGCCTCAATGTCTTGCTGTGCTACAGAACATAAATGAGGGAACTACCAAATAAGTAAGCAGTAAACCACTACCATCAGGCTTGCAGGGGTATTAGTGGAAGATATAATACTGGAGCCAAAGATAAAGATGTTTATGTTAATTTAGCTGAATTAATAACTAAAAGATGTTCATCACACAGTGTAATACAATAGGAAAACAGGTAGCAAATAAAATTCCAGGGGTGTACACTTGGTTTTAAGTGTGCATCATACCACACAATACAGTGAGTATAGTGTGGCTTCCTTCTCTTCTGTGGAGGTATATGTATGCTTATTTTTACACAGAGATAAAGTGGGGGAAAAGTCTGGCCAAATAGGACTGGAAACAGCTGACACATTGCAAGTTTTATTACAGTTTACCTCTGAGTAAGTGATGCGTCCACACCCTTATACTGACATGTTATACTTCTATCACAGCATGATTTGAACATCTAATGCAGAAGAACTAACCCTGTAAGTTCAAGGACTTCCTGTCCAACAAAGACAGAAGACACACTGACTAAACCATTCTGGGGACTCACCAAAATGTGGATGGGAAGTCACCTGTGTCTTGTAAAATCAGCTATAGTACAAGCATTCCCAAAGTTGCATCTCTGTACCACTGGTGTTTCACCAGGGCTGCATTCAGCCCAGTGGCTTTGTATAACAATTACCACTATTTTCATACACAAAACACCTGGGAACCCTGGACTTTTTGGTGGAATAATATGGCTCTAATTCTTAATCTATTGTGAGAGTTGACACAAAGTTAAGATATCTCATTATGATCTTGAATCTGATTTTGACAGCAATGACGCTCTAAATAATATTCAATGCACATTTTTAATTGTATATTTACTACTACAAACGATAAATGAGAAAGAAAAGAAAGAGATGAAAACCCAGGTCTGCTTTTTCAGGGCTGGGGAAGCTAATAACAGAACCATGAGTACCAAAGTAAACTATGCTGACAAAGCTAGAGAATGAAATCCTCAATCCACACTACAGAAAACACTTGATAGTATAAGCTTCCCAATGCTACTGTCAGCACATCTCTGCTGAGCTAGTGGGAAAAAAAATTAAAACAGCTGGATGAGTTTTGCTATTTCATTCAGACTGTTTCAGAGAGACTTTCTGACTCCGACGAAAGTGTGATTAAGGTTATCCCAAGCAAAGGAAAATTTTAAAGAGTAGTACTCTGATGCATGTTGACTTTGCCATTTCAAGAAATGTCAATGACTGCTGAACCCAAAACTATTGGTGTCAAGTGTGCAACATAAGTATCACCCTAAGCATTACTGAATAATATTACAGATAAAATTCCACGAAGAAAACCTTGAGTTGAAAAGCAGGTTCAAGTTTCCCCAGTGACAAGAACCTACATCTTGCACAAAACAAAGCCGAATCACTTAAAAGCAAGAAAATAAATACTTCAGGACATCATTACTCTCAAGCAGCCAGCATAATAAATGCATTATTCTTATCAAGGATAAAGATTTTCCATAGCAATACATTAGCTCAAGAATATAGGTCCTGCATTTAACCAGATGATTCATCAGAAAGTCTTCAGGAAAAGCAAGTCTATCTAGATAGGCAAAGATAAAGCTCGAAAGAGTGCAGTAAGTTAGGTTTTCTCCCCTTCCCTTTAAATAATGACCTTCTGACTTAAAAATCTTTGTATCCAGTGTTCTTTTGTGCAACCCTGCACACCTTCTTCCATGCTATTAGTTCATACCTTCCCCACAAGGGGATACATACTTACACCAACAGGAAGTTAACCTTTACTTTTTTACTTTTTAATCACCTATACCACTTTGACAGCAAATCCTACAGTCTAAGACCTTGTTGGTTTGCCTAGGAAATAGACCCTACCAGTCAGAAGAAAGCATATTGTTATCTTGGCTCATTAACTCCATGAGCCACGCTTACAAGAATTCACTGCAATCCATGCTACAAAATACAGTATACCAATTGAATTTTAAAAATACAAGATTTGCTTTTCACTGGGATTGCAGAGGGCTTCATGAATGCTCTTTGCTTTTGAAAGTCAGGCCAATATCTGTCCACATAGGGTGAAAAGACCTATTTAGACATTTTGTCCAATAAAAACAAATATACAGAACTTAGTTATGAATTCATTTGAGTCACTGGGAGAAATAAGGAATGGAAATTTTTTCAAATAGAAGCAATATTAAGCTACAGTCACTGCAAAAAAATACCAATGAATAGATGCAATAAACCAGCAAACTACACTCCTAGGGTTTTCTTATACAACGGGAAAACAATCAAAAAGAGAGCAAAAGTTTCAAGTTTTCAAGGAAAATAATTTTAAAGTCTGTCAAACAAACTCTAGTTATTAGAATTATTTATTTGCAGTGTTTAAAATTCAACACAAAGGGAGCTGCACGTCATGAAAAGCCACGTGACTCATCAATGACATTCGGCAAAGCATATTAATTATGGGGTATTTCGACTTTCCCATTTATTTACCCTTCTCAGCGGGTAAGACCAGAGCAGACTCAGGGGAAAAAAAAAAAAGTCTACAAAAGAGATTTTTTTTAGCAAACAGTCATTCAGCATTTGCAGAGGCCAGTATTGCACCGCTTCCGAAGTAACCCTACTCAGCTGCTTAGGCAGGGCTATGAGGTCCAGCCCCAGACTAACGCCCCGTTAACCTTCAGACGCAAAACCCTCGCCTAAAACCGAATATGCCTGTGGGTTTTTTAAGCCCCTCAGACATCAGTTTATCCTCCGGCCTTGCCGCTGTTGCCTCCAGGCTGGTGTCCCCGGCTGCCTACACCCACCCTCCGCGGTTCGGCCCCGTCACCCCCCTCCGCGCCCCGGGCCGGGTCTCACCAGGTGCAGGGCCATGGGCAGCGTCAGCAGGAAGAGCCACAGATAGAGATGGCAGCTGTTGGTGAAGGCGCCCTGCTCCGGGTCGTGATACCAGCCCCCGGTCAGCGCCGCCCACACGCCCAGCCCCACCAGCCGTGCCGCCGGCGACACCATGGCGGCCCCCCGCCGCCACCGCCGCCGCCCCTCAGCCGCCCGCCGCCGCCGCCATGCCGGGCGCCCGCGGATTCTCCCATGGTGCCCCGCGACGCTGAGCATCCCGCCCGCCCCACCCCGAGCTCCGCCGCCGCTGCCACTGCCGGGAGGCCGCCGTCGCCGACACGGGTCGTCCCCCCTCCCACTCCGGGCGCAGCGCCCGGCTTCGTCCCCGCCGTGGCGCGGAGGGCGCGGCCCCCAGTCCGGTAGCGGGGCTGCGCCCGACTGCCGGTAATGGGCGGTAGTGCACGGAAGCTGCAGAGGGGAGAGAGGCCGGGCCGTGCCGAGCCGCGACAGGGTGGGGGAGGCAGATCTCGAGAGGAGGCGTCGGTCACCGCGGCGTCCCGCCCTGGGCGGCCGAGAGGTTGGTTCACAGGTGCAAAAGCTGCGTGGCAAAGGGGCAACACCCGCGTCAGCCAGCTGGGCTGCTCCCCTCATCAGTCACACCCCCTGCCGCCTGGATTTCATTGACGATTACTAATTTTGCCTGATATATCCTGAGTTTCCGAGCTTTTAGCTCTGCCCAGCTTGAGCCTTGATCTCTTTCTGTTGTTTTGAGCTGCATTTTGGGAAGGCAGGTGGAGGAAATTCTGTAAAAGCAATTCTGTTTCTTTCAGGAAGGAATTTAAGGTAAAACACAGTCTGCCTTGTATTTAAAAATAGCTGGCTTCAGACTACCAGAGTAAAGAGATATGTGAGGGGTGGGGCAAGAACAGGTGTGTGAAGTTAGAGGGGCATGGAGCTGCCACGGAGGGTGGAGCTAAGTGGAGGCTTTAAGAAGGGGAGACCAAAGGCAGCAAAAGATGGGGTATAAGGTGGCTGGTGAAGGGTCTGGAGAACATTGTATGAGGAGTAGCTGAAGCAACTGTGGTTGTTTGGCCTGGAGAAAAAGAGGCTCAGGAGAGACCTCATCACTTCTTACAAATACTTCAAAGGAGGTTGTGCTGAGGTGGGAATCAGTCTGTTCTCCTAAGTAATAAACAAGAGGAAATGGCTACAAGTTGTACTAGGGGAGGTTTAAATTGGATATTAGGAAAAATTTCTTCACAGAAAGGGTTGTTGAGCACTGAAGCAGGCTGACTGGGTAAGGAGTTGAATCACCACCCCTGGAGGTATTTAAAGAACATGTAGACATGGTGCTTAGGGATGTGGTTTAGTGGTGGACTTGGCAGTGCTGGGTTAATGGCTGGATTCGATGATCTTAAAGGTGTTTGCCAACATAAAAGGTTCTACAGTATGGGGCATAGCCCCTAGGATACCCTGGAAAGAAGGGGCATACAGCTGGGCTACGAACACCAGAGCTGATTGAACCTAACACCCTCTCCTTCTCATCTTCTGACATCAGAAAATAACAGTGAATTTCAATTGTATGTCTCTCATCAACTCCTTGTAGGGTCTTTTCCACACATACAGACTTTTATTGTAGCTGGCTTTGTCAAGTATGCACGTATGAAAGGGAGGCAGCCAAGCAGCTTGCACATTACTTCACCAAATTTAGTCTGCTCTCATTGTTCCCAACTGAGTCTACAGTTTCATAGGCTAAACGTACTGCTCCAGTGTGCCTTGTATGGATTTTTTAGACAGAAGTATGAGACCAAATATACTATTAAATAATGATATCTGTGAGCTAACACTTCATCTCAACTCGCTTCCTGATGCTGTAGGTGATGTGGCCATGCTGGATGCTTGTGTTGGCTTGATGGGAGGGATGATACAGCAGTATGAACAAGCAGCTGGGAGCAGAGGAGGAATGGCACTGTTTCCCTCAGCACCAGCATTGCCACCCTCAAATGTCTGTGGATCTATAGCCACAGGGCTTGAGTACTCACTTGGTGTTCCCTGGGTAAGCAGCAAAGCCTCTTGATCTTGATGGTGAAGAAGGCACCACCCCAGCAGTGCCTTGTGTACTACTCCTGTGTACCCATCTTGCCTAAATCTCTTCCTCGTTAAGTGAAATTTTTTTATTTTACCCTTTGCAGATTCTTTTCAAAGATGATTCAGTCATTACACTTGTGTTAGCAAATGTTGCCAAGGGCAATAGCTGGCTATGAATAATATATTTTATGTGCGATAATTAAAAATGTTAATTTCTCAGAAACTACTGAAGTTGTTTTCCACCTGCATACTGCAAAATAGGAAAATTTACATGCACAGGTCCATAAAAGAAAAGTGGGTAAGCAAAGGTAGAAATTAAAAGCTCCTTCAAACCCTCTGTTTTTTGAGATCTCTAACTGATGTAGGTTATTATTTGGAGGCCCCAGGTGGCAAAGGCTTCATTGGAGTCGATGTAATATTGGGTCTTGTTGGGGTAACTTGTCCACCCCTCACTCAAATCATGCAACTCTTCATCATCTTTGGATAACCAAGTGGTTTTTTGGTAATAACAGTACTTACAGGAACGGAGATTTCCTGCAATTTCCAGCTCAGGATGTGCGTTCTGGACGCAAGGTAGATGCACGCTACTGTATCTACAGTAGGACGAGTGCTGGAGACGAAAAGTGCAACCGCTTTTCTCGAGAGAGATGCCGATGCCAGACTGAGCCGAAGGCTTTGCCCTCTCCACCGCTGTTCTTGTCAGCGGTGACTCCACTAGGTGGTGCCATTAGAAAAGTCACAGGCTCTTCAGCGGTGTCCTCTGCAAAATTATTTCCATTATTAGAACTCTTAGGAACAACAATTTACCAAGATCGTAGTGTGAGTGGTAGATGCTGCAGAAATACTGAAAAAAAAAAAAGAATAGCGTGAGTGTAGCAATTGCAATTGGATAGTGGATAATGGTACATCAGAGAGCAAATTTTGGAATAATAGCTCTAAATAAGTATTTAAACTTTTCACTGTACTGTAACCAATACCTTGTCTGACCCAAAATATTCCACACTTAATTAGTTGATGCAGATTCTTTAAGATAACAGATAAAGTTCAAGGTGGAATTTGTGTGGCAGAATGCTTGTATTACAACATACTTGATGGCTTTTATAATAAGGCAAATATGCAGATAAGGGCTTGTAATTATTTCTCTGAATAGCTGCAAGGCAATCTCTTATATTAATGGAAATGGGAAAAGACTCGATAGACATGCTGGTTCTGCATTCTTTTTTTGTTAACATGGTTCCCTAAGTCACTTTGTGCATAACCTTGTTTTCGCCTTGTGTGTACAGCTATAGACACTGGGGGATAAACAACAAGTTATGATACTGAAATTTTAATTTTTTTAAATTACTTTATTTTGGAACCTCAGTCCTGTGATGTCCAGCCGCAAATTTTGTGTGTATGTAGGGATGTACAGTACACTGGTGTGAGGACATGAGAGTCATTCATTGCGCCATGTTACTCGACCTGGCAGCGTGGCTTGACACCTTCCCCAAGCCTCTTCCATCCACCTCACGGCTTCTGCTGGCAGCAGCCGCATTCCAACCGCAGATCCCACAGCACCAAGTGATCAACTCCGGGGATGAAAACACATCTCCTTCCTCTTTGAACCACACTTCCCCGAGTGCTGACGAGAAGAAAGTATGTCCCCAGCCCACACACTTCCCTCTAACTTCCAACGAAACGGCTACTGTACTTCAGAAAGCAATAGCGATTTTTTTCCACCTAAAACCAGGGAAATCTTTTTCTAGAAATAGCATATACACAGCATTGGCTATTTCCAGGCACCTCCTGACGAAATAGCTCCGTGATCGGACCGCGTAGAGCCGCGGCTCTCTCGGTGCGTGCGCGGACGGGGCAGCCAGCACGGGAGAGAGCCCGTGAGCGGCGAAGGCGGGTGAAAGAGGAAACGCGAACTGAGGAAGCTTCGTTTCTTCAGAAGCTGCTTGGGTTTTATTCTGGTAAAGTCTCAAGACCACGCAACAAAGGAGAGGGGAAGCTGCCGACGGACGCACGGTCCCCCGACCTGCTCCGCAGTCCCCGAGGGTCAATGCGGGCCTCGGCCGGCGCCTGCGGGTGGCCTATCACCGAGACGACGCTGCCACCACACCGGGCACCGCGGTCCTCCCAGGCCCACGGGCTTCGCCCTGACACCCTCCCCGGCTCCACGCGGGACCAGACCGGGCCACTCCAGCCATCGGCCGGGTGGGTCCGTCGGAGCTGCGAGCGCCCCAGCCTCGCTCCCGCCGGCGCCCCGCCCCGGCGGCGGCCGGAGCCTGCCAGTCTGCGCGCGTGGGAGGGCGGGCGCGCGCACCTACCTGCCTGCCCGCCCGCCCGTCGGCCCGCGACCCCACGTGACGGCCGGCGGCCAATCCCGGGGGCAGGACGCGAGAGGCGGGAGGGGGGTCGCGAGGCACCGCCACGCCCCTCCCCGCCTGCCCCGCGCGCGCTTGCGCTCTACCTGCCGGAGCCCGGCGCTGGCGACCGGGCCGGGCG
>WTSP01009795.1:0-44753 GCA_025331215.1 Actenoides lindsayi
TCCGCAGCGTTAGGGAACCCAAAAAAAACAAAAAAAAAACGCCACCCCCCCCCCCCCCCCCCCCCCCCCCCCCCAAAAAAAAAAAACAACCCCAAAACAAAACAACACAATAACCAAGTGGATCAGAATGTAAATATTTAAATACATATTACTTAAAAAGCACTTACAACGCCTGACTGTTTTCTTGGAGATTTTTCAAGATGCAGATCGTTTTTCCTAAGTCCTGTTTGTTTTTTTTTCAAAGCCAGAACTGTTGCTTTATTTCAGGTTTCTGTAATTTGCTGCAGAATGCACTGTGCAGTATCTGTACATTTGTCCAGAAACTTAAAGTTTTATTTCTGGGCATACTGAAACACACTTTACTCTTGCTTGTGATGAGCAAGTCAGCACAGGTATATCATGCCTAACGCTCATTCACATCTCTCTGTGTCTAAGTTAATATTAACTGAATAGCTTAATCAATATAACATTAATTGAATAACAGGAGAGTATCCCTCTCAGACTTCTTCACTTCTGAATAATTTAGCCTGAAAGGTAGATTACACTCCTGTGAGCTGCAAAATAGCAGTGCTAGCTTTGGACATGATGAATACTGCTTGGGGGTTACACTATCTCCACAATCCTTTTCTGGTTATATTTTGAATGAAATACCTGATGTTTCTTGCTTTCTTTATAAAGGAAAGCACAAAGATTTCCACCACTAGGTGAAGTCACCTAATTCCCACAGGGCAGTGGAATTTGACATGAACTTAGACTGCTCCCTGTTGGCTGCCTTGGGCTCATCATTTTGGCTTCATCCTTTCATATAGCTAATTTTCTGCAGTAGGGGCCAGGATATACTCCTAGCAGCCTTACAAATTTATTTCTGCAAAGTTATACTCCATTATGTATAAAGCAGATGCAAGCAAGTAGACTTGTCTCATCTGGTCTTGCCAATGACTCAGCATTAAACCAAAAGACTCTCTCAGAAAAATATCCAAGCCAAATGAGTTACAACTTCTTATTTTAGAAATTGGGTTAATTTGGAAATTGTCTGTAAAATACAGTGATATTCTAACAATTGTGTTCAAGAAGAGAAGAGTGGTCTACTAAAAATACAATGAATGCTACTTTTTGGCAATTTGTTCAGAATAGAAAATCAGAGGAGGGGAATTATTCACATTCTATTTAGTACCTTATACCTATGGAAGGAACATGACCATTCCATGGGCATACCTTAGCTGGAAGGGGACAAGAGGCAAAATCCATCCTATAACTTGTTTGTCATACATTGTTCATTCTGCTCTAGCTCAGTGATGATGTCAGGGAGAAGGAACATGAGATAGCTTTACATGCATACATTCTCTTTATATATATACATTCCAGATATATGAGTGCAGCTGTACTGCTACTGTATTTTTGAAGTAGCAATATGCTAGGTCACTCTCTTGATTAGCTGGGTTCCTGCACCAGTGAGTGTGTGGCATATTATGTATCTCATTCTGTTATTTCAGATGACAAAGTCTAATTTAATTGTAACCACCCCTGGGATTTATGGGGAAGTCAAAGCTCAATTTTCAAAAACTTTAATATGGTTGCTGTAAAAGTTAATTGTACTGTCTGGCTCTTTTAGTGGTAAATTTTAATTAATCTAAAGTGTGGAGAGGAAATGGAAGACTAATTTTGAAAAAAATTACTTCCTTTTGTTCCTGTCTACTTCTTAATCTGAATATGACCTAATGAGGCAATGTTAGCTCAAAGCTTAGCCTGACCATTCTTTGCAAGTGGTTAATATAACAACTGATTTTATTCTTGTAACTATTTTATATGCACTGTAACAAGGCTAAAGACTATTGACTTAGTCAATAAACACTTACTCATGTCCAAACCAAGCCTAATTGGATGGACATAAAATAAAGCGTAATACAATAATTATTTGATTGCCTGTAAGAAGAGCTAAACACGTGAACTGCAGTTGCTGTCTTCCTCTGGGAAAGTACTGTTTGTACAATTGTCTTTGTCTGAAGTGTCTGGCATATGCTAAAACTAGGAAGGGATAAAGTATGGAAAATTAATTGGCCTGTTGTTGTACTCCATTTGTGATTTTAGATGCTCCTGCAAACATGCAAAATTGTTTCCTATCTAACAAAGATAACTACACAATAGCTGCACAAAGTTCCCTAAGTCTCTGGACTGCATTCTGACTCTCAGACAGGCATGTGAGTCTGGGATATAGTGTTAATTTTTCACCTGTATTTGCTACAGTGAATCAGTATGAAAACTACCTGATGGAATTAATGTGATTGTTTTAAACTCTGTATTTTGGGGAGTGTGATCCACTTACCTATGCTCTGCTAAATTCATTATGGTCAATCTTAAATAACTTTTCAAGGGTGGGCGCTGTAGAACTAGATAGAAGATCATAAACTACTGGTCCTTCACTAGCTAGAAAATTTTTAATCAGAAATATAATGATGTGTTTATGCTGCTTTCAGCAACTCTGGGTATGCAGTCATCTCAGAGATGACTGACATCTCTGCTGAAAGAATTTCCATTTTCCTCCTATTAGAAATGAAAAAGGTGAAAGGAAGAAAGATCTCATTACTTCCAAACTATCTTTGTCATACAGGGAGTAGAGAATAAAAATGTTTTCTATTTCTCTTCTGTGAAGGGAAAGAAATGAAGCCATGTTTTCCCATACAGTCTTTAATCTCTGCTACTGCAGTGGACATGACACTATTGGAAACAGAAATAATAGCATCCAGTAAGAGATCAGTTATGCTGAAACACAGGATTTGGGCCTCTGGGCAAGGTGTCTCCTTGCATTTGAAAAAGATTAAGTGTGTGTTTGCAGCGGTAGATGACACCAAGGTGGGAAGTGAACTACAGCATTGTTTTATGGATCTGGAGAGTGTAAAGGTGGAGTCACCAGACATTGGAAAGCCATACAGCTTTAATAACTTTTTGAGGTTAGGCCTGCTTTTGCTGCTGTCTTTGGCTGTGTACTGAATTGTACCATAGAAACCTATCCCTGTGACCCCTTCTGTAACCATGTCCTCACTCTTCACAGGGTGCAGCTGTGAGACTGGATATGGCTCAGCATCACAACCTTGGCTCAGACCTCTGAGAAAACTGCTACGTTGAGAGGAAGTCTGCAGAGGCATGCAAGTTAAGAAAGGTAAAACTGCAGACAAGAGTAGGAGTGTTGGGATAGGATTATTAGTATCTCAAAGTTTCAAGAGGAAGAACATCAGCATGAAATTGTATAAAATCCTGAAGGGAAAAAACTGAGTCAGTGAAAAAGGATCCGTTTCAGGGGCATTGGAAGCTGGCCCTTACCCTCCCCACTGGTGCTTGCCCAGCCAGCAGAGACTCTGGGTGTCTTATCATTCCAGAGTGCATATTGGTGCTTAGTCTAGTAGCTTGTTAAATCCTAGATATCTCTGTGTGCATCAGTCAACAAATAACTGTATTACACTTCTAAACTATATATGTCTTACTGGCAGATACTCTTTGTGCAGGGCTAGAAATGCTTGAAAAATGACCCAAGGAGTGGGGGTAATACGCCTAGGCAAAGATTCCTCCTCCTATGAGAAAAGAGATTAGTGTACATGACAAGAAAGTTCCGTATTTAGAGCAAAACGTTTGCTGTAACCTCAGATTATTGCTTTTCCCTGTGATGATTTCATCTCCCTACTGATGTTGGAAGTGAAGCTATTGGAGTGACTGATGTGTATAATCTGTGACTGGATAGTTCTGCTGTATATACATGCACTTACATATGGTCACTTAACAACTGAAGCATCAAAAATACCTACTATACATCACAGTAATACTGAACACTTGCTAATATAAAACCTATACCAGGAAGGAGATTCAGAGCTCAAATCAAATTTTCAGGTTTTAGTAATCTTGCTGTGTCTAGGTATTGCAATACTTTACCTAAGGTAAGTATCGCTCTAGAAGAGTTGTTTATGATGTAGCATTAGATAAGAATGACTTGTCCATTTCAACCCTGAATTGCGAGGTTCTCCAGAAATGCCTTTAAATGCTTTTTTCTTCTTAATTAAGACATACACAAAATAATTATTAAGAAAAATTAAGAAGTGCAAAACAAGTTTCCTTAAATAAATTCAAAGAGATAACTTCTGATACCATTCATTGCTCCATTAACAGTGACAGTGTACAAGTATAATCTCCCTGCAATTTATGTCATGGTACACAAAGCATATTTTTGTCATTTATAGGAATGCATTATCTTTTGATACATTTTACAACTCCATAGAAAAGCATTACTCTGAATTCAGTCACTCGCAATCTCATTTCAAAAGCAACTTTGATTTTTTTTTTTAAACCAAATTAAAATACTCTACAGGGAGATTGTTCCGAATGTTCTTAGCTTATTAAATTGGGTCACATTTAGTTATTTCAAGACAGGCAGCTAGAAATACACAAACTCACTATTATGGAGATAAATTTAGATTACACATTTTAGGAGAACTGTTCTATTTTTAGCAATTCTACACAGGCCCAGTGCCCTAGGGCTAGAATGTTATCTTAAACTCCAGAAGGCAAGGTAGAAAAAATGTCTTACAAAAATGTGTGCTAAAATCTTTCTAACTTGTACATTAAAATTGTTTTGTTTTGGATTTGGACCCATAACAGAACTTTGCCCAGTGTTCATTTTGGTTATGGGTGATCCAGTACCTTCTTGGATTAATACAAGTATTCCAACAGCTCAAAGCCTTAAAAATTACCTGATTTCTTAGTCTCAGCCTGGAAATTAAATGTAATTTGTAGGTATATAGTCTAAAAAACACTGGACAGAAAGTGTTTGACTTACTCACAGTTTTCTTATCTCTCAATCATTTGGATAAGAAATAAGTTATCTGTATTGCACTTGAATGGAGAAAATATTTCTGGGTTGTTTTCATAAACTGAATTATCAAATGAATCTAAAACTTAAAAGACAATTCTTATAATGTCCACCTTAATACCTGCCACGAATGCAACTGCTATCTTAATGAAAATAGACTGTGAATTAAAGCTGCTACTGTTTCACAGTTATTGGGTTTTTTCAGGACCAACTTGTGAGTATGGGATGTTTAAGTAATGACTTTTGAGATGTTCATTACTGTTACTACCATGCTTTGCCTCCTGCTTTTAAGTAGCACTGTTTTAACAACTGCATAAGTCTCATAGACATCCCAGCATTAGTCAAACATTCTGCTGCCAAGCAACATTTAGTCAACATTTTGAAGTTTTTGTTTCATTTGACATAGATCACTCACCAATTTTCATATACAGAGTGCTCTGACCTTCATTTTTATATTTTTAATACAGATGATTATCAGTGGCATAGATTGCATTGAAGATGCTGGAAACTACAGTATATTTTATGAAAGCAGAAACATCATGAGTGAAGTTGCACTTTGTGTCGTATGGAAGTTCCTTGTCAGCTTTTCTGATTTTATAAACCTTAAGTTACAGATATGTCAACTTGCTAGACTTCCTAAGAATAATTTAACATTTGAGACCTGACAGGAATTTAGGCACCATGCATACTGGGTTCAAATGTGCTTTCAAAAGAAATGCTTGCACTAATAGTCAATGTTTCTCTGAACTCAGCAGCAAATATATGCTTTATACTATGGAATATATCTTGACATTTTAAAAAAAGGAAGATAAAAAAAACTCATATCAAAATGGGAATGTGAAGGTAGTGGCATGAAATTCTACATTCTGTATAAGATTTCAGAAAGTATCAGTGTACCTGCTTTAAATCTACAATGTTGTGTCAGACCCTTTTGACAACAGAACATATACAATAGTTTTGAATAATATTGTTTGACAAAAGAAGCACACTCCTGGAATCCCAAGAGGAGTAACAGAATTATGAATCCTGTCTTGAATATCTAACACTCAAGACAAATGATTGGATGATCTGGGTAGTGATTCTGAGTGACCAATATCATAGTTGACCTCTGATCCCACAGCAGACCGTGCTCTGAGCAGGAGGTTGAACTACATGTCCCTGAGGCCCCTTACAACCTGAACAGTTCTATGATTCTGCACATATAAAATTGAGGGCTCAGCTTCTTCCATACACCCATCACCTCCCAGCTTTGGATTTCCTGTTTGGTCACTCAATAGCATGAGATGCTCTGCAGAATTTCAGCCACGTTTCATTTTCACTACGTAAAGTAACTTCCTAGCATCAGCAAAATTTCTTTGTAATTCATCTCTTTCCCCATATAATATATTAATATGCTGAACAGCATATGTCCCTACACAATTATAGTGAGAATCTACTGATGATCTAGTAAAAAACACTGTTTATTTGGTACAGTGTATTGCAAGTGAAAATAAGCCAAGCAACTACACCAAAAACTTGTCAAAGACGTTGAACTGAGGAAAAGCAACAAATACATCTTCCTCTGAAATGTCACCAATTCACAGTTTCAGAATTCTGAGAATGTGAATTTGATTTTTAAGGTGACTTTTTTCAGAGTTGAAGTATTGCACTAAAACTCAGAAATTTCTGTCAAGTGGGAAAATAATTTTAAAAGCAATTGTTTGCCTGTTGGCCTTTAATCTAAGGGATTTTGTAGTCATCTGGCTTAACAGAACTTTAAACACTGAGGTAAAGCATAGGAGTATTAAAATCCATGAAACTTAAATTTAAGAGCATAGTTAAGGGTTTCATCGAACTGAAGTGGTCATTATTCATAAGGTCTGAGTAAGTGATAATTCCTAAATAGAGTTTTACAAACGGAAACGTCCAGGCTTTTAAAGAATTTTAAATTCTTCTACTCATTATGCAAGTATGCTCTCAATCCCTTCATTTCCCAGCCTGTATTGATACCAGGAGTTGCCCCAACCCAGGTGCAGGACCTTGCACTTGGCCTTGTTGAACATCATGAAGCTCACACGGGCCCACGTCTCAAGCTTGTCCAGGTCCCTCTGGATGACATCCCTTCCTTCAGGTATGTCAGCTGCATCACTCAGCTTGGTGTTATCTGCAAACTTGCTGAGGGTGCACTTGATCCCACTGTTTGTGTCACCAGTGAAGATATTAAACACCATCAGTCCCAGTATGGACCCCTGAATTACTGCAATCCACAAGTAACAAGATTTTACAAACCTTTGCGTGTTTTACTTTGATACTCCTTTAACATGACAAAACATAGATTTAAAGTTCTATGTGCTTCAGAAAATGTTTTTTCATTAAGACATGATATAGAACTGCATGCATATAATAAACTACTTCTATTGCGCTGGTCTTGGACACTGACTTTTTTAAAAAAAAACAGGGTAAGGAAATAAACATTTCATGTGATCACTATAGTTTATAAATTTTCATTAAATGCTTAGCTTTTTGTAAATCAGCTTTTAGAAAAATTCACTTTGTTTTTCAAATACAGGCAAATTAATTCCACAGAAGACTTGTATGAATGTAAGAATCAGTATTCTATTTGGCTAAACAGTCTCTTGAAATACCATTTAGATACCTTAAATTAGGTAGAATCTAATGAATTACATCATTTATGTTGTGTTAAATAACTGCTTTATGTATAGATTTAGGTTTTATCCCTTTAATGCTTATCCCCCTAATGATGATAAAATAGTAGAGCATTTTAAAATAAGAAGAGGGAGAAGATATGGTATTTGTCCCCCTTATGGTAAAGAATGTATGTGTTTTAAATTATAAACTCCACTGTACAACTTTAATTTTGATTGATGATTTAGATCATCTTGAGTAAGATTAAAGGGTAAGGTAGATGATTAAGATATTTAAGGCATATTTTATGCCTTTTTTCTTAATGAAAATATATAATTGGCTTAGAATGGAAGGCAATACAAATCAATAGCTATCATATATTTAATGAAAGTCCTAGTTTAATTTTCTATTATAACTTGGATCCTTATTTTAAAGGACTGAGGTCACAGATCATTCCAATTAACCAGAATGTGCAGGATATTTCCAAGTTCTGACTAAAAGTCTCTTGTATTTGTTCAGGTTAGAATTCCAGCACTGGTTCTGTATGAGGGCAGAATTTAGTATGTTTTTTGCAATATCTGTGTGAAAAATAGGTCTGCGCTTTATATATTCACTGGAGGAAGTGAGCTTCAGATGAACCAAACCAATGGAGTTTACAATATAAACTTACAAACAACAAAATCAGTGTCCCCTATGCTATTACCAGTGAAGACTTCATTATCTAAAAATTGAATTCACATTCAAAATGATCACTTCTCCAAATTTACTTGAATACCAATTTCTTTCAAGGATTTCTGGCTTCTGTTTCCTAACCTCCTGTTTACTTTGTGCATTTGATCCCTTTGAGTAATTATTATATCTAAAAAAGAAACATATCCTTCAAAAACCAGAGATACAAAAGTATTTTAATTTTATTAATGATGCACAGGGAAATTAATGACATGTCTAAAGACACATGGGAAGCATTTCCCAGATTTCTTGAGCCACCAAATTAAAATGGTTAGTAAAAATTCAAAACAGCCTAGAAGGAATCACCAACTGCCTCAATCCATGCAGAATGCAAGCTTTAGGACTATATGTTCAGAGCACAACATTTATTAAGCTAAGATCCACCAGGATGTAATTCTTTAAAACTAAATTTGAAGTTTATAGCAAGTGCCGCTCCCTGAACATGTCGAAAGTCTGTAAGGACCTCCATTTTTGAATTGTGAGAAATACCTCAATGTTTGCTTTAGCAAGTACATCAGTTTGCCATGTGAGAGCCATTGCAGGACCGAAATCCCAGAATTAGATCTTCCTTCACCTGAGAAGGAGGGAAACCCCAAACTGGAGGAAAATGCCCCCCTGTAATCTTGCCCTCACAGCGCCAGCCCACCAGCCACTGGGCTAGGCACCATGTTTTGCCGTGGCATGCTTTTATAATTCAGCCTAATGAAAATTTGATTCCTTATGAGAACTTTGCATTGCTTTGCCGGTTGCCTTCTGCACCTTGCTCTCTGTGGAACACCAGACTGAACAATCAAAGTATAAAAACCAGAGAAGCCTAATTACGAGATTCACAAATGTATTTATTATCAGTAGCGTGGGGTTAGTTTCTCAAGTATGCACATTGAGAACTAGTGAGTCCCCTATGCTAATGGCCACACAAGAACACACTTGCTCTTAGTAAGAATGATTTAAGAATTCAGTTCTACAGTCAAAATTAACTGCACTTTTTTTCACCTCAGGAGATGCCCAAGACTTGTGACTGTCCAGGCAGAGCAGCTGGTCAAGACATCAGAGGCAGCAGGAGCAGTGCTGCTCTCCAGGGTGGGTGGCCATGAGGCAGCCGGGCAGTCACCTCACCCGCAGGCAGGATCCCACAGCTGGAGGCTGGACACTGCCTGGCCACAGCAGGGCCGATAAGCATTGGGAAGGACAGGAATAAGCCATGTCTGAGACCAGTGCAGGAAATCAAACTGCCCAGGGACATGACTAGGGGCAGGCAGGACTGAGGTGCTGCTGGGGCAGGGACTGAAGTGCCTGGCTGGGCTGAAATGGCGTCCCGGGCCTGTGGGCTATGGAGAGGGCCCTGAGGCCTGCGCCAGGAAGGCTCATTATTGCACTGAGGCAGGAAAAAAATCTTACATATATGTCTCTCTGATGGTCCTAATAGAGAATTTGTAAGAAGATAACAGGTTGAGGTGTTGTGGAGCCCATTTGTTCAGCTGACAGGATTTCTTCTTCGGGTATACATAATTTTGACATGTATTTTCAGTCAGACAATCCAGCTTTTACTCGTTTTTGTCAGTCAAGAATCATTTGCTGAAATAGGAACTTGCCTTGTTTGCTTGCAAACAAATAATTGTTTTGAGAGAAATTTGCATTAAAACTACATTAATGTATTTAATTAAAAATAGACTTTAACTGTGTACATTAGTTGTAGTTATCTACACATAGTTTAACAAGCCTACCTTGAAATAATTCTTTCCCAGAAAGTGTTAGACTAAAAAGTTTGGTCATTAAATGTAGCAGGATGAAAATGTTTGCTGTCTTTTTTTCACCAACAGACATAAAATCTCTGGAACTAGGAAAGGAGATTTCACATCTGCTTTACTTATATTTCAGTTCAGAGGTACAATGCAAATCTGAGACTCCTGAATGCACGATTTTTATCTATGTAAGTATTTACTAGTGGCTTATACATAAGATATATTTGTAATATTTATTGCTTGTGTATGAAGATGATGAAACAAACTCTAATGAAATATTAGATCAACATAAAAGCCATGTGTTTTATCTGATGTAAAGAACAGAGCACTGGCAACTATGGAAATCAGGATTTTGGTGGCTGACAGTTGTATCCTACTGCACTGCAGAAAGGGGAAGGGTTAAACTGTGGTTCTCAATTACCTCACATGTCTGCTTTGAAAATAAATGTATCAGTCTTTCAGGGAAGACCCTGCATTACAGATTGCTTCTAAGAATTAGACAAGAACTATCATTACTGAGAGAGCTGTCAAAAGGGCCTGCTAGGGATCTGTTGACTCTGAAGATAGATGTTGCAGAGGTTCCTGATTCATAGCTCTCACTGAGCCTCCTGAAGAAAGCAGTATTTACGTCTGTTACTGGAGTTTTAACTGTTATCCTTATATTTTCCCCCTCCTGCAAACACCAAGAGAAGAATAGGAGTTTTCAAAGCAGAATTTGAGGAAGCAAGACAAGTTTCCTGTTAATTAATCAGGCAGGTCTTTAAATACCATTTTCATGAGGGATTGTTTTAAATTAACAAAATGGATTTCACTGAAACTCAAAACATCACCATGTCTTCAAATTCCTATTTAAAATGATAAGTGGCTAATTGTATTTCTTTTTGTCAGGGTAAACTTTTAAACATACGTATCAGAAGAAATGTATAACGAGTTTGAAAAATTAGTTACTCTAATTGGAAACATATTATTGGTAGTTATTCAAATGCAATTTTTCTTAATTGCTATATTTGTATTGTAATTTCAACTATTAAATTAGTAATCCAGATTTATAAACATCCCTTTCTGTGGTTGGTGTATCCATAATTTATGTTCTCTCTTGCTTCTGTCCTTATGCTATGCAATAAATACTTCTGTCTTTCTTACAGCCTGAATTACATTGTCTGACATGATCTAGGCCACACCACCCACCTGGAAAAGACTGCTGAAGCTTCTTTTTATATTAGGGTTTAAACTTTGACCCTGGTTTAACAGCTCAACAACAAATCCAAGTCAAAAAAAGCCTTGTGCACCAGACTAGGAGGTATGAACCTATCTATCAACAATTATAACTTTTCTTAAATTCCTCATCTTTTATCTTCCTAGCTGTATATGTGTACATAGACTGTTTGATGAACACCCTTGTCCCTGTTGTGTCAGTTATACATGTAAAAGTACTGCCTTACTCGTAGCCAGGACAACGTCTGCACTGTGACACATACAATAGTTATAAAAATGAAGATATTACATACAAATTCTGTAATAAAATTGATTGGTGCTTGCATGTATAATATTTTTACCTTCACACCTGAACAATTGTGTCTGTTCTGGACTCCCCAGTATAAGACAGATACAGAGTTACAGGATAGACTCCAGTAACAGGCTGCTAACATGAGTAAGGGACTGGAGCATGTCTCTTAATCAGAGATAAAAATTATATTGTACTATTTTCTCACTTTGACAACTCTACAGCTGTTACTCAGTGCCTTTCATTCTGAACACTAATCTGAAAAACTGATTTGAAAATTCTTGTGAATTTAAAATCTAGCATTAAATTGCTGCTACAAGAGAGAAAGTTTAAAAAATAATGTCCAACTTTCTGTATACTTTTATACAAAAGGGACAATAACAAGATGGTACCTACATATTTTGACCCTAAAACTATTAACGAAAATCTTGCACAATCATGTATTTTATGTATCATGCACTGTTTTTATAAGCAAAATATGCTATTTTATACATGTTCCTTTTGATTTTCTTAATGCTTCAGAGTCAAACAGTAAGGTGCAATATGGATCATGTTAAATAATAATTAGAGTTGCAGAACTAATTGTATATTTTACTTATTAAAGGTGCAGAATTTTTCTTGCATATCTGAGATTTAGAAAAATTTTTAATTCTAACTCTGGCCATTATTTTTCATGGGCAGTATATGTGTGTGTACTGAAAACTGCTCATTAAAATTTTCATTGTCATGTTTTAGTCTTTATTCCAGTGGCTTATTCTGTATGTACATCAGGGTGGAAAAGCTCATGAAAACAGACAACTGTTTATCTGTAGACATATCTTCCAACTCCTTTCAAAGAGTACAATTAAATTGTATATGTATATATACGTATAAAATATATTAATATATATAAATTATATACTTATAAAATAATAAATGTAACATACAGAACTAAAGATAATTAACATTCTCCATCAAAGGAATGGAAAACCTTATGAGGTCTGAAGAGTGTGTGTTTTGTCTTCCCTTTCCCTTCTTTCCCTCTCCCTTCTTTCCCTTTCCCTTTCCTTTCTTTTTTAACAAATGCAGAGTGAGAGTGGCTATGACTGTTTTTTTTTTTTTTTTTAATACATCATTGGGTAACCACTTAGAGGAAAAAGAGGTAAAGAAGTCAAAGCATATTGTGGGCATGAAAACAAATGTATAAGCACTAACTAAGGATAAATTTATGCTAGAAATAAAGAAGAAAATCTCTAGCCATCAAGGAAGTGATTTTCTGGAACATTCCAAGAACAATACCTGGTGACCCAGCAGATCGCTCCTCATCCTTGTTCTTCAGTTTTCACATGTTTAAAACATTGTGGGCTGTGGTCTCACATCCCTCTCAAACAGCTGTGGCTTCTTGCTACATTAGCTAAATGTCACTTTAAAGAATACAGAGCAATACAAAGGGAGAAGAATTCGTGCAATACAGAAGGAAAATATATTTTTAGAATAACACTAAAGCTAACGATTTCATTTTTATGGATTTTCAACCACAGTTTTTCAAGCTTTTTAAGTATTTTGCCAGTTTGTCAAAGGTAATGTTGTCCTTGAGGATTTGCCCTGCAGTTTTATAGCTACTAGCTTTTCTTATTTACAACTGCATTAAGCGGGTCGCCTGATAGTAGCATAAATGAGTATGAAGCAGTGGTGATATTTAGTCATTCCTAATAAGAATGCTCGCTAGGAGATATGTGTTCCAAGGGGCCAAGAGAATATAGATGAATTACATTATGGAATACAGAGCATGGAAACCTCAAGCTATCAATTAAGTTCTCCCCATTTCAGTGGAAAGAATTGTGGATTATCAACAAGATTAATTATTCTGAAATGCTAATGTTGAAATCTCTGGTAGACTATTAGGTGTTGTCTGTGTCACAGACAAATTTACTGGGGCAAGGAATATGTTTGTGGGAAAAGGAGAGGTTTATCCTCCACGCTAGCACTGGCTTTTAACAGGGCTGCATAACTGCTTATGCCGATGTATCAGTAGCTGACACACCAGTCTCCTTTATAAACAACCATTACTTTTATTGTAATCACGACTATTTATCTTTGGTTGTTTGGTTACGCATTTCTACATAAGAGCACACTTGGTCTTCAATAGCATACTGAGAAGCAAAAAATCTGGAGAATGCCTGCATGAAGGCCCCTGCCCTATAAAGGCACTGCAATGTCTTGGTCATTCTGTCCATCTAGGAAGGCACCCACAAATGACAGGAGTGAAGTTATGGAGCAGCTTGACACAAAGATGCAACATCCTTCAGCTCTTCACATAACACAGGAAGGACAAAGGCTGTTTAAAGGCACCTTTATGTTCCATCCACATACAGTTCTGGCAAGAAATCTCAAAAGGATGTTAGGATCACTAGCTTGTTCTAATGTACAGCATCTGCAAATTTCACTCCCTGGGGTCATTGTCTTAAAGAACACAGTTTCCCCATGCCCTATCATCTACTTGTATTTTCAGATCTAGAAATGTGCAATAAGCACTGTAGTTGCAATTCTTAACTTAATTGGCAGTCTTTCAAGTGCAATTATATCTAAAAGGTTGGCCTTTAATCTTGCTATACTGCTACTTAAAATGCCTGATTTTTTTTTAATACACTGACCACATTCACTCATTTTAAATATCACTCTGACAGCTCTATACAACAAAAATCACCAGGTTTGAGAAGTTCATTCAATAAATGATTTTAACATTTAGAGTAATACAAAGTAGATATTTTCCCTGTAAAAACTTAAATTGTTTGGTTCTTTCACCTAATTAGCATGATGTCAAGGAAAATAAAGAACTGAAAATATACTTTGTCCTTTATCTAACCCACTTTTGAAAATAGCTATTTCCTTTGTTTTCAACTAACTTTATTTTACTCTAGCAAGATTACTTATATAAGAGAACACAGTTGCTGGGAAGGTCTCTCCTGGTTATTTCCAGTTGAGGGCAAGACAGATAAAATATGGCTGCTATTCATGGTCTTGCAGTTGCTGGCAGTCTCTGTACCTTGGCATAATACACTGTCTCGATGTTTCTTGAGTCATAGTCTTGTCAGACATTCAGTTTTCTTTAAAAGAAAAAAGAAGGATGCTTGCAGCACTGAGTCTGAAGAATTTTTTTCCAAACTAGAGAATGTTTTTCATTTAAACAGGAGACTTCAACTGGAAAAGAACAGTTTTAATGACACAAAAGTATTCAGTTCTTATATATAAAAAAGACTGTAATTTTTTTTTTAAAAAGGCATTTTTACAGACCCAAGATATCCCTTAAACATTTTCCAAGTTAGGAGAAATAGTCTTATTTGGTTTTATATATGAAAATATTAATAATGAAAATATTTCTGAAATTTCTAAAAAATTATAATTTCATTTTCTTTTCCAGCTCAAAATAATTTGTATGACTAATGCTCAGTTATGTCTACAGAAAGTCAAAACTCAACTATTCTGCAGAGTGTAAACTGGCTCATTTAGCTCATGAGCATGTTCATTCCCTAACATATTAGAATTCCTCAACCTATTACAGCATATTACAAACCTCCATAAAACTCCAATAAGCAAAAAGAATAAAATCACAATGAGTGACCTCCTTAAACAGCATGCTACCATACCTCTCTGCCTGTTCAGGGTAGAGATAAGCATGTGCACCAACAGCTGAGAAGAAAACTGAAAGTTCTTCAGACATAGATGATATCTGCACAGGTGGTACAATAAGTTTAATTTAACATTTCCAAATCTTCAGAAACTGAAAGTGAATTTATCTATTATCCACAAAATTGCTGCAGTTTTGTTTTACCACCATCGCTTCATTTTCTCTTTTCAAAAAGGCTTTATTCTGACATTTTTGTCACACCATGCCCAGTGCAAGATTATTGTGACATATGTGTTGCTTTTAAACATGGGGGAAGTTATAATTTTAATGAACAGTACAGACAACACAAGGGATCAGCAATAGAGGTTCTGTTTTGTGCAGGTTATTCTGCATGATCCAGTAAGTACTAAGAAATTCAGATTTAAAATCAAATGAGTAAAGCAGCCTGAGGGAAAAAAAGGAAACGAAAAAAAAATTATAATTTGAAATAACAGTAGTATATAAGAATGAAAAGGAAAAGGCTACTGTTTTGATGAAGGTGATTTATGATGTGTTCTGAGTGTAACAGCACCCTTCTAACACAATAATTTTTCCTTCCAAATAATGTGTACAATGATGAGCAAGAGAGGTGGAACCACTGGGTTTACTCCACATATTACCATTCTGTTTCTTCTTAATCAAATTGTTTAGGGACATAATGAAACAGTGCTAATGGGTTGCAACAATGAAAAACCAAAATACCACTTGCAGTTCCATTTTACAAACTATATTTGCTATGAAAGTCTTAAAACTCACTCTTCTTGCCATCTTATTTCTCTTTCTGTGTTGCTTAAAGGAATTTATCCCAAGGCAGATCCTAACCTGTTTCAAGGAGTCCACTGTTTCAGAGATTTTTACCAGGTAAGTGGGAAAACAATAACAAGAATTATGAAGCCTATCTGTTCATCTACCTGAGAGCTGGTGATACATGATATTTCTGTGATCTAGTATGTTGCTTCTCAAGAATTATGTCTCTCTTGAAAAGCCATAGTCTCTCTTGACAGCAGTGATCACGCTGGATTCTACAATTTAACTATATTTAGCCATATATCATATATAGAGAAATATTTTGTCATAATGATTTCCAATGTAATGCCGTGTAATCCCATTATGATATCTTTATGAACAAAGAATGAAACAGCCAAGAGGATGGGCTGGCTTACTTGTAAATATCTACAGCTAAAGTTAATATAGAAGTTGTTCTTCAATAGTTACCCGGAAAGTATCAAAAAAGCCTTGTTTTAGAAAGTTATCCAATCTAATACTATTTCACTCTTTTTAATTGCCTTAGTTCTTTAATGTTCTTCTTGACATGTCAGTAAGAATAGACCTCACATCCTAAATGACATGATTCAGGTAGTATGACATAATGCCTTCAAGGCTTTAAGTGCTCTTAGACTTCATAAACTCAGAAACAAAAGCTCCTATTTGTCAATGATGAACAGTTTCAGAGAACACAAAAAGCATATTATTTATCTGTAGTACAAAGAATAAGATGTGAAGTTTAATATTTTTATCTTCCTGAAAAAACTAGCAAACTGAACACATGAACTGAATACATCAATTGTGTTAACAAAAATTATAAATTATTGCAAAGTGAAAAAAGCATGATGAGAACCACGGTACCTGGGCAGTGTTGTCAGTCTGGGGCATTTTGTTTCCCGTTTTTGAGTATTTTACAGGTTTCACAAAAGTCCTAGAATCATGCTGTCATAACAGTCTCTGTTTTTAAACTTTTTTATTTGCTGTCAAATAAGCTCTGAAGTTCTTATGATCATGCAAACAAGCTTGAAAATAAGACCATGAGGGATAAAAAATTAGCAATTGCTATGAAAGCAGATGGTAAATAAAAAAGATCTCAACTTTTCTATCATTTTCAGTGCCATGAGAAGTAAAATAGTTTCAAGAATATAGGGACTTGCTTTACTATGTTGAGCAACAACTCAGTGATGTGAAGACTAGTAAATTTCTTGCTAAATTAGTACTTCTTACAAGCAGATAGGTTTGAGGTTCTGTTGAGCTTTCAGGAAATGAGGCTGTCCAAAATATGTGGATCTTCAAAGCATATCTCACCTCACCCCAGAGCTTCCTGGTCTAGTATTTTGCTCCCCTCTTTTCCTCTGTTCAGGAGCTAAGTTCAGCAGATCCAGGCAAAACTCAGAGGATGAGGCTTTCCATAGGTTTTTTTAAATCTTTCTCTATTTCGTGAAACTTATTCTGAATGCTACAGTATCTAGTGAGCTGCTATAGAATACTGAAGAGACATAAAAAATGTCTGTACTGAATTTAGCAGCAATAAACTCAGGTGTTTACTGTAGCAGGATCAGAAGTGATTTCTCCGTGCTTTGCAATTTTTAACAGAATCACAGAATTGTTCCTCTCTGCCCAACACTCCAGCCTGTCCAGGTCATGCTGGTTGGCAGCACAGCCCTCTGCTTCATCAGTCATACCTCCCAGTTTTGTATCATCAGCTAACCTGGTCACTGATGAATATGTTAAATAAGACCAGACCCTGTACTGACCCCATGGAAACATTGCTGGTTACAGGCCTTCAGCTCAACCCTGCACCATTGATCACAACCCTCTGAGCCCTGTTGCTCAACCAGCTCTCAATCCACCTCACTGTTCACTCATCTAACCCACACTTCATGAGCTTCCTGATGAGGATATTATGGGAGACAATGTCAAAAGCCTTGCTGAAGTCAAGGTAGATGACATCAACTGCTCTCTCCTCATCTAGCCAGCCCATGATGACATCATAGAAGGCCATCAGATTAGTCAAGCATGATTTCCTGTTGGTGATTCCATGTTGACCTCTTCGAATAACGGTCTTCTTGCACATGTTTTGAGATGACATTGAGCATGATTTGTTCCATCACCTTTCCAGGGACTCAGGTGAGACCAACCAGTATGTAGTTTCCTGCTTGCCCTTTTTAAAGAATAGAATGACATTGGCCTTCCTCTGGTCCACGGGTCCACGAGGGACCTCTCGTGTTCTCCATGACCTTTCAAAGATGATGGAGGGTGGCACATCAATAACATCTACCAGTTCTCTCAGCACTCCAATGTGCCCATGGATTTATAGATGTTCAGTTTGGCTAAGTGGTCTCTAACCTGGTCCTCTTCTGCCAAAGGAAAGTCTTCCTCTCTCCAGACCTTTTCTTGTATGTCCAGGGCCTGGGATTCATGGGAGCCGGTCAGGACAACAGGATATTTCACACATTAGAAGATATTTTGATCACTCCACATATTCTATTTTTCTGTATAATAATGATATTGATTATGATAAAATGGCCTTAAAATAGATTTTAATTAGTATTATTTAGGGAATACATAATTTAGGTAGTACTGCAATTTGTCATAGAATAGCATATTCACTTCTCATTAAAAAAAGTGTTCAGCTTGGAAACTAATTGTATATATGAGAACAAGAGAAGCCATCACTGAGTGTTTTTATTGTCAAAGTATTCAACCTGTCATATTTAAAAACATTCAGACTCCAGAGAGCATTTTACATATGCAGTAACTGCTGTCGTTTCAGCTGTTATTATTTAATTGCATTTTATCAATAATCTTACATAATATTTAGCTAAAATGCCAGTCCAAAGGTTACCCATAAAGAAATACAAGAAGATTTGCATAATAATTACTCATCAATTCAACAGAAGAGAAGAAATAATTAGTCTTTTAAAAACCTGAAAATTTCAATGAGGTTATAAATCCAAGTCTACTAACAGTTTACTTAATGTGCTTTCTTCCAAGGCTGCCCAAAGATTCCTTTAGAAGTCACAGCACAGTATACCTTAAAAAATAAATCACCTGACCAATCATTCTTTTCTTGTCTTGGGAGATTCTTTTAATTAATTAATAATGATAATAATCCATGCTTCTGTATTACTTTCTCTCTATGATTAATGAAGTGTTTCATAGGCATTATTAAATTAAATCTCCTAATACCCTGACTGAAGAGTAAATACTATTATTTCAGCTACAACATACAGAAGAGAAGTTAGGTATGGAAAGGTTAAATAACTTGCCTAGCACAGTAGAATAAGGATAAATATTAAGAAATTGGGAGTAATTCCCATCCATAGAATTATGAGATGGCTTTAAAACCATGTGGTTTAATTTCTTAATGCTATTTTTATTTGCTTTTGCTCCCCTGGATTTTGACCTTTAGTTGTTTTTCTAATAGTTCCTTTTAAAGGTTCCTTTCTATAACTGTGGAGTCTTGAGATTTTTTTTTTTTAAAAATAGAGAAAGAGATAGATGAAATTCTTACATAAAACCTCATTCCTATGGCTTAGACTTCAAGCAGAACAACAAATAATTTAAGATTGAAACAAAAAAAGGAAACACACACAATGCACCCCGAGAATATACTGCAGCAGAACTGAAATAATTTCTTAATATTTTTTCTTGGTTAGGTCCTAAAGGTGATCTTTTGCATCCATATTCAGGTGCTTACAAAAGCAACTTGACCTTTGCCAGGTACTTACACACACAGTGGTTTTCCTTGAGTTTACTGTAATTTAATGAAGATAATTGAGCACCCAGGACATTTTTTAGGTTTGTAATTAAAAGAATTAAAAGGTTCTGAACTGAATGTCAGGTTCCAGTTTTGAAAAGTCTTGTATCTTCTGACTTCTACTCTTGGCTTAATGGGGCATTTTTCTTCTTCACATTTTTGTTTATATTGCACTTGTCACCATAGCAGATTAGGGCAAATTATATTCCACAGTAATCCACCAAAAGCTATGAGTTCTATTTTAAGATCAAGAACAGTTGGTTAATTATAGTAAAATATTTCTATGTTAACCAAATAGTCTAGGAAACAAATTATTTTTACAACAAAATTAAGACTTTTGACATATACAGCGTAGAAATGTTAAGTAAAGGAGAAGTTAAATAGAAAATGTTCTTCCTGAAGTTGTAAATGCTTTGTGAGACCTTTGTTTAAACAGTCCTTCTTAATGGATTCTTTTTTTCCACAGAATGTTCTTTGTCTAATTAAATTCACTTTCCTTTTCTGCAGTGTAAATAAAACACATGTAAATTCAGCAGGTTCACGATAACACCTTTGGCAGAATTGCTTAGCATGATGATGTCCTTTAGCCTCAGTATTCCCTTCAGCCCTTCTATTGTAAATTCCTGTGAAATGGGGAGCAGATAGCTAAATATTTTTGACCTCCAGCAAAAGTTTGAATGGAAGCTACAGGAGCTCAAGCACAATTAAGCACTAATATAATTGTCTTCATATAGCAGAAATAAATTGTCCTTTCATTGTAATACTTCTGTTTTATACTTGAGAGAAAGGGCAAAAAGGGATAAGGAATGATTGCTTCTATGACCGTATAGATCAAATATGAACTTTAGTATGTAAGTAAGTGCATATGTAAAGGATTGTGCTCTTTGATTTACTCCTGGTTCTATCATTGTCATAAATATAAGGTCAGTCTCTTTTTCAGTGTCTGAACCAGCCATTACTTTTTACTTTATGAACTGCATACTCCATCTCTCTGCTGTACAGGACTAAACCTCATTATTCTCTGTTTCCCATATTGATACATACCCATTATCACAACAGAACTTTTCCGCAGAAGTGTTTTCCAATGCAGCCTCTCCACAACTAATTTGACCCGCACTTGCAAAATAGTGAGGTAATTTTTAATCCATTGGAGTCATTTTCTCTTTTAAACTAAAATTATTCAAAGACAATATAATCCAGATGAAAGCAACACCATCTGATGTTAAAAATAATAGCACTCTGTTCTGATATTTTCCTCTCCCCAGTAACTATTGTTTGTTTTTTCCTCTTTTTTTTCTTTCTCCACCTCTTTCCTTCTTCATTGCTGTTGCTCCTTTGGTCATGCATTTCTTCCTCTGCATCAATCCATGCTCTGTTCTCACATCTTACCTGCATTTGCAGAATTATCTACTTCCTTCAAGCTTGATGGCTTACCAAAAGGAATAGTGAAATATCATTATACTTCTGTTTTACAAATTATTGTAATTTCACCACGTAGAGCTCAAACAGGTCTTCTTGTAATACTGCAATATCACCTTACAACTTGCAAAATCACCTACTGCACAGCCATTAATATCTAAGCACAAAATGTCTTTCCAAGATATGCAGAGATGCATTCTGCATAATGACCTCAGACAACAGGATTAAACACTATAACTTTAACCTCTGTGAGTGGTACCATTAAAGGAAACTTTAAAACTGAAATATTTAAGTGTCTTTAATAGTGCCTAAGCCATGTTCTTACTATCCATACTGATAAGAATTCAAATAAGGATTTAGCTTTTAGCCATACATACATATATTTGTTTTTCTCCGTTATGTTTAAGTTTCTGCAGTAAAAATCAATGTGTGGCAGGGTAATACATGTAACAACATCAACAACAATAATTCTTGTATTCTGCTAAAGGCCAAACCACTGTCAAGATGAGATTTCATATTATGTTTTTATCTTCTTTTAGATAAAAAACTATTAATTTCATTTCTGTAGCACATTTATTGTCATTTGTTACAGCTCTGCTGCATGTGCTACTGATGCTGTTTTAAGCATTATCTGTTATAAGAGTAACCTCGTCAGCTAGAATGGGATATATGTGCATATGCTGATAAATTGTTTTATTGTGATTTAGCTATAATTTATTCCTTACAGCATAAAAGTAAGAGGTAGAATATAGGACAATCTCACAGATGTATCAAGAGCTTGAACTACATTTGCGAAAAGCTTATATATTTTGAAGTGCTTTTCCTAAAAAACAACAAAACCCAAAACCAACAACAACAAAAAAGCAAGCTTTATATATAGCCCTATATTCTCTAGGGAGGATAATATTTATTAATAACCCTTAACATTATTAGTATGATTCAATTACATAAGCAACCTTACTGTCTTGGATGCTGTACAAATCTGCAGGGAAGACATATACTAGAAAGTGATGAAAACGTCTAGAAACAGAGGTTTGAGAAGAGATAACTTAGTTAAACAAAACAGTTGGGATATAATGAATACAACTGGGATGTAATTAATAATTTTCTATTGCATTTATTTTCTTCTTTGCATGATGTATCTGTTTCTTTTGTTAATCTTTGATCAAGACTGATGGAGGAAAACTGGTCATGGTAATAACAGATGGGCATGGCAATATAAGATATTGTAAAAAGAGGGAGGAGAGAACAAAGTGTAGATGCCAGAACTGGTGTGTTGCTGTATTTCAGTCCAGTTGTGCAATTTCTGGTCTGTTTCAGTCCATTGTGAAATTTTTCTACACCTATTGCCATTGCTCTTCAATGTTGCTAGAAAAACTCAAACTCTTTGAGATTCTGCTTTAGTAATACGGATAAAGAAAAACAAAACTGCTCACAGTCTACCAGCTTTTACCTTTCCCACAGTCTTTGTACACAGACAAATATAATTACCTCCCAAAGTGTGTAGATACTAAGGAGATTATTTTAATTACAATGTACTATCATCGTGGAAGAAATCTGAGGTATTTAAGAGTTCATATAAACTACAAAGATTGTTTTCAATCTAAAAATATTGCTGTGGCTCTCTTTCTAGGATGTACAGCAGATGATCCTCACTCTGAAAACGTAATTAAGCTTCTGTCTAGTACCAGAATGCAACAAAAGCCATTCTGTGTAGATCCTTATAGTATACAAAAAAAAAAAATGCCATAAAGGTTTTATTTCAAAAGTCCAAACATAGTAATACTGTTCAGTTTACATCAAATTCTTAACCACTATACAAAGCCAGAATTTATAAGTAGTCTGATTAGTCCTCCTGGATTACATGAATTGTTTCAAACATGAGGGAAAAAAACCCTCCAAATGAGAAGCTACACACAAATGAAAGCCAAAAGGCTGTGATATGTATGTATGACATACAGGTGTGTGCTATTTTACTTCTTTAAAAATATTCTCAATTTCACAGTGAGAATTCTAGGAGCCAATTCTGTGTTACAGAAAACAAGATATGCCAGGCAAAGACCACATTTCATTACTAAAGCATGAACTACAGGAATGAAGCTAGGTTAATTAGAATATCTGCTTTAACATCTTGACTTTTATATAGTGGACATCTTGGAAACTTGTTGGAAGGATATTAATGAGTGGGATAATGTGATTCAAGGGAGCAAATTATGTAAGAATAATATAACATTTCACAGAAGAGTTAGACTAAACACTCTCCATTAAAGATTTTTCTGAATCATAGCTACAGAGCTTTATAGTTTTTTTCAGTCATGCAGAGAAATTAGATTGACCAGTTGAAAACTTATCTACAACCAGGAAAACTATGTCAGTCCTCTTATTTTCTACTAAAACATTTTCAGAATATCTATCATGCTCACAGAAACTTGTAACTCTTTACAAGAGTGAGGTATTCCAAGACATGGAGGATGTCCTGCTCTTATGTCAACTCTTGTTGACATAACATGTCAACACCCTCTGTCACTATGGACAATATAATTTGCATATTAATATCCCAGATCATGGTAGTATGATTACCTGTCTGAAATACCTACAAAAGTAAGACCAAACTTCAGATTTTCAATCCAAACATACTCAAGCCAATACTCCTCCAAAATTAACCCACAAATGTGCTGTCAGCAAGCAATATTTTCTCTAAACAAAGAACCATGGCTGTGAACATGAAAATAGATTCATACTGTGACAGTATCTTCATGATCTCCCTGTATAATTCCATATACTTGAGTACCAAAATTCTTCTGTATGTAAGACACATAGATGACATCTTCATAACCTGAACATAAAATAGGGAATTTCTCAATTCAGCAGAAATTTAAATCCTCCTCCTATGGATCTAAAGTCTCTGGAAGACTTAAAATAATATGAGCTTGTAAAATATCCTGAGCCATATCAAAACAGAAACCTAAAAACTTAAATATATAGCAAAATTGTAACATCATAGACCAACTGATGAAATGCAAGATGACCAATGTCAGGAGAAAGAGTACTGCATACAGAAAACATATAGCAGGATTGACTCTAAAATAGTCTTTCTGACTGTAAAAACATACCTTGGAATCACTGGACAGTTCTTTGAAAATATCACCTAAATACTTAGCAGTAAACAAGAAATTTAGATAGAATTTTATGAATAATCAAGAAATTAATACAGAACAAGACAGAAGATATTATTGTGCTATCCATGGTGCACCTACATTTTGAACACTAGTTGCAGTTATGGTAATCCTGCTTTAAAGCAATATAGTAGAATTTGAAGATGCCTAGGTAATCACAACAAAAGTTTACAAAGAATGGCTGCTAAAGAATAGGTTTGGCTCAACTATAAACTCACACAGGCCTTTCACTGACCGCTTGGAATTGGTGGGATCACTTTGAGCTTAGTGTTTCATCTACCTTTTCAGTAGGCAGCCACAGCTGGCCACTGTCAGAGATGAGATACCAGTCTACCATCCTTTCCCTCATTCTTAATCAGTATTTCAAACTAGAGGGTAAACTGCAATTTGAAGTGATGATAAAATTACTTTGTTTTATATATAGCAGATAAGACTAAAAAAATCTCATAATACAGGAGCTTGAAATTCAAATAATTCAAATACAAATAATTAATTGATTTGGGAATTTTGATCATATATATATGGTCAGCTATTCACTGCAGAATTGTTGTGGGAGGCCTCGGCTCGTCTGAAGGATTAGAATGAAAATTAGATAGCTAACCTTGAATGAACATCTGCGTACCCTTGAGGAGGCCAGAAAGTCCTGAGAAAAGAACCACCAGTTCACAAACAGAGAAAGCTTATCAATATTAGAAAGAAAGAAGCACCCCATTGTGGACAGGTCGTCTTTGATTAGGCCAATCAGCTGTGGGCACTTACTATTAGAATGATTATAAAAGGGCTTGCAGCCACAGCAGCAGCATTAGAAGCATAAGCATTTGAGCCTTTGGAGAAATAGTGTGTGAGTGTGATGAGTCTGTCTCAACAATGCCATGTCGAGCTATACATCCACACAGAATCTTACAGTCTATTCTTGCAAATTCTCAAACTGGTTTGCAAAAGAATGAAGGAAGAGTACAAAAAGTGAAAATCTTTTTCTTGTAAAAACTCTTTTTTTATACAGTGGTCTCTAAGAAATGTGATTAGAAGTATCTAGTCTTTTTGTAACATTGCTTGTGTAGCTATAAAAATTACTGAAATGTACTCACTTTGTCTGATGGTTCAGTTTCTGAACATACGCAGTAGTTAGGGCAGAACAGTACATCAACCATTTCCTAAGCTTCCCCAGTTGAGCCTACTGAGGTGGACTGTTCACAGTTGCCACCTAAATAACCCCAGAATAACAACAACAGAAAATCCACAAGTGGAAGTTGTATAGTATTGCTTAGCTGGTTTGTTAGATATTCTTTGGTAAGAACCTACCATGACTATCTCACTGAGTATTTAGGGACAAAGTTTTGCAATCTGAGCATGTCAATTTTCAGTTTGTAATTCTGTCTCTCAGTACGGTTTGCCCTGCTTTTGACATGTATGAATGAACCAGAATTTCTTCTGTAGTAATAGACTGTCTTAATAGATGACATTTGGTTTTGTTTTGTTTAAAATTCCTATCACCTTTTGTCATGGTCCTGTGCACATAGATTGGCCCTTACGGGCCTCACCTAGGGTCTCCCCATTCACCCTCTGCCCCTTGCTCATGTGCCCAGTACCCCAATTCAGATCAGCTCATGGGAGGGCTCTCTCTGATCCTGCCTCCTGAGTGGACTTCAGCCCCACATTGCGGGTACTTGTCTCCTGGATGTTCCCATCAGAAGGACGTGATAGACTTGTCTCCAGCCTTATCCTTGGCCCTGTCCCCTTTTGCTCCTGGATGGGCTCCCTGGATGTCCCCTGGACTTGGTGTACTGCTTTCCATAAAGGTCTGGGTCAACCTCAGCTCCCAGCTCAATCTCCTTTAGAAAGCAGCCACTGAATTAGCAGCAGATCTAAGTTTGTCAGTATTTGTTTTCAGTACAAGCTCTCCCTATGTACTTAATAGTGCACAATACACAAGCACTGCAAATATGGACTCTCATATGTAAATATTAAAATATCTGAGGTTCTGAAGGAAAACGTTAAGCATGTAAATGAGTATTTAGAGTGTTTCTTTGTGGACCATGTTACACCTAGAAAATTACATTAGTGTGGCCATATTATAGAAAATCCTAATGTCAGAATTTTGGCTTTTTAAGGATGTTTTTAGCTTACTAAGCTCTCCAATTTCATCATCTTGTCCGCAGTTGTTACTTACCCTTATAATTCTACACTTTACAATAATCAATATAAAACTTATTATATACAAATAGTTGAGCTAAGGCAGAATATGCACATTTAGACTTCTACACAGTTAGACAAGTTCAGAGTACAGAGATAGAAAAATAGCTCTTCCATCATGGTATTTAGGTATCTAAGCCTTCTCTAAAACATAATACAGATCCATCTTTTTGAAGTCAAATGTAAGCAAAGCTGCTTTTGCAGTATCTTTCATGTAATTCAGTTTGCAGTCTCTGTTGCTAGGCAGGTAAGTCAGTTTCCTCAACCTTTACCTGGTCTAATCCAACAGTAACAGCCAAATATTTTACCTTGCCATCTTCATTGCATATACACTGATTTTAGTCCATTGTTCATCTTACTAGTCTTTTCTTTGTATTTAACATACTTATCCCCATTAATATGTCCAGAAAGATTTCCAGTGCTTACAAAACATAAACTGAGCACAGTTGTCTCCATCCTTCAGATAAAGTCATGAACCCAATTAACCTTCCATGCAAAAAGTAGGAAAAGAAAAATCTATCTGAACATTAAATATTTTAAAATTTATTTAAACTGGACACACTAGACTCATTAGTTTTCAGCAGGAAGGCTTTGATTTATTTTAATTGTGTAGATATCAAGCTGCACTAACAGCTACTGTAGGACTGCTAAAAAAACCCCAGTATTATAATTTCCCATTTTTATAGGTATGATACTAATTGTTTTTATAGAAGAATAATCCAGATTGTACCTTTCTTTAAAGATGAGCCTTTTTCCTTTCAGTTTTCTTCCCACTTGTTTTTCTAATCAATAGTCAGATGTCATGTAATGGTCAGTGGCTTGATGTTCAGATGGAAATCAGTGACAAGTGGTGTCTCTCAGGGATCCTTGCAGGGACCAGTGCTGTTTAATATCTTCATCAATGACACAGATAGTGGGATCAAGTGCACCCTCAGCAAGTTTGCAGATAACACCAAGCTGAGAGGTACTTTAGACATACCCAAGGAAAGGGAAGTCATCAAGAGGGACCTGGAGAAGCTTGAGAAGTGGGCCCGTGTAAACCTTCAAGAAGGCCAAGTGCAAGGTCCTGCACCTGGGTTGGTGCAACTCCTGGTATCAACACTGGCTGGGAAATGAAGGGATTGAGAGCAGCCCTGCAGACAAGGACTTGGGGGCACTGGTGGATGAAAAGCTGGACATAACTGGCAAGGTGCGCTTACAGCTCAGGAGGCCAGCTGTATCCTGGGCTGCATCAAAAGAAGCATGGCTAGCAGGCTGAGGGAGGTGATTCTGCCCCTCTACTCTGCTGTGGTGAGTCTCCACCTAGATTACTGTGTCCAGCTCTGTAGTCCTCAGCACAGGAAAGACATGGACCTGTTAGAGCAAGTCCAGAGAAGGACCACACAAATGATGAGAGGGCTGGAACACCTCTGCTATGAAGAAATGCTGGGAGTGTTGGGGTTGTTCAATCTGGGGAAGAGAAGCAAGAATTTTTTTGCAATGAGAGTGGTGAAACACTGGCCACAGATTGCCCAGAGAGGTGGTAAAAGCTCCATCCTTGGAAACATTCAAGGTCAGATTGGACAGGGCTCTGAGAAACCTGATCTAGTTGAAGGTGTCTCTGCTTACTGCAGGGGGATTGGACTAGATGACCTTTAAAGGTCCGTTCCAACCCAAAACATTCTTTGTTTGTATGATTTTATGTCAGTGGTAATTCAAGCATCCTATTCTGTAATTTGGGTGCAAGAGGTTCTGGATGCTAACTGTAATAGTATCTCACTTAGCAAAAAAATACAGGAGCATTCCATTCATCCTGCTCTGTCAATGTGCAAACTGAGGCTGGAACATGGAGCCCATGAGGAACCTGCATGTAGTCTGTGGGCTGCAGTATTGAAAGGAAAAGTCTGATCTCCAGTCCCAGGTTTTATTTTGTGTTTTTGTTTTTCCTAGTAGTCACTGGGTAAGATCATATTTGAAGGTTTTTGCAGCCTTTTTCCAAAGTTTTACTTCTCTAAAGTTCAAATGTTTTCATGAACCATTTTAATAAAGATTTTAGTGTGATAAACGTGTTTGGAAATCATCCATGGAGCTTACTTGTTATCTACAGCTTTTGAGAAAAAGTAGCTTTTAGTCCATTTCTGTAAATTCACTTCTTCTCCACGTGTGTCCTTGATTATCTGTAATGCAACAATAGCTGCCAGTGAAAAGAAGTGCAGTTTTTTTTGTTTCAGAAATATCAGAAACTTCTTCAAGGGACAGTAGGCTAAGTATAGACAACTATTAAGGTTTCATAGTTCAGGCTCCCCTCTGCATTTGAAGTCTATACCAACATTTATGATTGAAATGAAGAGTAAAGCAATGTTCTTAGAAAGATACAAATTTAAATTCAGGCATTATAGGAACACATGTATTTTTTCTCTGAATAATCAATATTTTTATACTGCAGGTATAGTTTACCAACCAGACTGAACAAACGAAGGCAATGTCCTGAATAACATAATTCTCACATCAATATCAAAATAAAGCATTTGAAGACGTAAAAGCAAAAGGTAATGACATTATCCTTGAATCTTCATGACTTTCCTAAAGGTGAATGTATTAAATAAGAACTGCTGAAGTGTTGTTGGCCCTGTTTTATGCATCCCATCTGTTAGTCATAATATTACATCGGCTAATTAATGCATGTTACCTTGTGTATAAAACAACATGTACTCTGTTGATTACAGAGTTAACCCCAAAGTGGTTCTCAATGGAACAGTTTGGGCGTTTTGTGTCAGAAATTTAGGGATTTTTCCCATGAAAAAAATACTATTTTTTTTTTCATTACAATCTTCATTTAAATCTTATAGATTTAAAAATCTATAAATTTTTTGGAAACTTGTGCAGGAAGTATATATTTTGAAATCATCCCTTTTTGCTTTCTAGAATGCTTTATCTTAAAAACTTAAAGAATTTTGTAATGCTGTTTTGTCTATTTTTCTGTGCAGTACATTTGATCTATCTGATGGTGTGATTTCACTGTCATGTCATAGTATAAATTGTCAAAAATTGTATTATGACATGACAGTTGCAATGGTGCACAACTAATTAAATCTAATAATGTCTGTCATTTTTACTTAAGAAAAAAAAATCATCAAGGGCAGCTGCTACTTAGTACTGAAAAAAATCTTCTAGATGGAAACGCTTATTCTTTGTGTTCACAGTGAACAGTTGAATCAGTTCTAAGCTCCCCTTAATTATCTTGGAATATGTTTGAGGTGAATATCACATGTTCCTCGTAGCAATTAAAAAAAGTCTATTTCATTCCTGAGGCAGCAATGTTGCTCATCATTAATGTGAAATTGTAGTTATATCAGATGTGTTATTTACATGAAGTAACAATTTCAGGAGCAGAAATATGAAAAAAAAACAGGTCAAAGATGATACTCTTCTATTAAATCTTGCCTTCCAGGTACTTTTTTTTTTTTTTTTTTTTAAATATTCAGTTTCCTAAACACTAAAATCCCTGTTGAACTGTAGCTGGGTCTTTTTGACAAGCTATTTACTTCATTCTTCTTCTTGTATGGATCTAGTATGTAGCACAGTCTTTGATTCATCAATTTTTATATGAAACTGTTGTTTAAATATAAATATTGATGAGCTCTATATCTAACTTTAAAAGCTGGAGCTATAAAATATCCCAACGTGTCATTCCCACAGGGAGCTGTGTGCATGGAGGATACAGTTTAATTACTTGTGATCTGGCTCATTATTGCTTTCCTTCTTACAGGGCTTACTTTACTTTTTTGAAGTATTTAACATCAAATGAGAATTTTGCTATATGACCTTCCTCATTCTGTTTTGAAAGCTATCAGTATTTCTGGCTATTGCAAATATATCTTGTTATTACCGTTTATATACAAAAATATAAGCATGTGTAACCTGCAAATCCAGAATTATTCTGGTGTTCTGGTTTAACGTCTGTCAGCAGCTAAGCACCACACAGCTGCTTGCTCATTCTTTGCCAGTGGGGTGGGGGAGAGAATCAAAGCATGAAGTGCAAACACTTCTGGGGTGAGATAAAGACAGTTTAATAGGTAAAGCAAAAGCCTCGTGTACAAACAAAGCAAAATAAGAAATTCATTCACTATTTCCTGAGGAGATGTTCCGACATATCCAGGAAAGCAAGGCTCCATCATACATTATGGTTACTTGGGAAGAAGAACACCATAACTACAAATGTCCCTGCCCCTTCCTCCTTTTTCCCTGCAGCTTTTATTCTTGAGTGTGATGTCACGTGGTCTAGAATATCCCTTTGGCCAGTTGAAGTCAGCTCTCCCAACTGTGTTTCCTCTCATATTCTTGTGCACACCCATCTTATTCACTGGTGGGGTAGGGTAAGAAGCAGAATAGTCCTTGACTCTGGGTAAGCACTGCTCAGCAATAATGCAAACGTCCCTGTGCTATCAACACTGTTTCCAGCACAAATCCAAAACACAGCCCCATAGTAGCTACTGCGAAGAGAATTGGCTCTATCACAGCCAAAACCAGGACAGACAGAAAAAACCCATAAAATTTTTCTGCCTTTATTCTACGAAACATTGTGATGTTCAATTTCATAGACATATAGAATTTTCACAGAATTATAGAATGATGACCTATAAAAGAAGCTTTTATCTCATGATGACTGTATTGGATCTGACTGAGATGGAGTTAATTTTCCCCATAACAGCCCGCACAGTGCTGTGCTTTGCATTGAGATCTAGAAGGATGCTGATAACACACCCATGTTGTCCCTGCTGCTGAGCAAGA
The DNA here is from genome assembly GCA_025331215.1 of Actenoides lindsayi. Lineage (NCBI taxonomy): Eukaryota > Metazoa > Chordata > Aves > Coraciiformes > Alcedinidae > Actenoides > Actenoides lindsayi. Next base: position 31,188 of record WTSP01009795.1, read on the forward strand.
TGAAGGTAAATCTTGATGACTAAGGTTATGTGAGGTTTTTGACGGTCAAAAGGAAAAGGGTGCCAGTGATCAAATGCTTCAGATATTTCATTAAAGTCAGGATTTTATGTCACTCTGGATATTGAGTGAAATAGGGATATTGGCCTAGATTTCTACCATCTTTATTTGTTGAATATGTTTATCAATTTGCAGAGTTGGGGTGAACATATCTATACTGGCTCAATGCCCAGCCTTCTGTGTAATACTGCCTCAGAGTCTCACTCTGTCTCTGCCAGTGATTCTGTCTTCTAAACTAACTTCCTCTAGCACCTCTGTAATCCCTTTATCTTTCTCCATTTAGAATTAGGACTATAATAACATTTTTTGTTCTTTGATTCTGTAAAACTGGTAAAAAACCTAATTGCATTGGTGGTCGTTGAATATACTAAAATATTTTTGCTTGCTTTACTAGAAAGATCTATTATCAATGATACTGGAGTTCTGTTTCTGATTACTTTCCTACTGCTTATGTGTTCAGTGCAATGCCTATCCAAAACTTGTTAACTACCTTTCATCAAAGTCATACTAATTTATTTTGTGTTGAAATTCAGGTGTTTACTGGTAAAATAGGTTTTGTAGTTCACAAGAGAGTCCTTTCTTGTAAATCTTAACAGGGGTAAGTTCCTTTGGTTCAACAACAACTATTAAATGTGGATAACTTGCTTAGGATGAAATCCAGTTCAGACACATTTACAATCCCCATTTGTGTAGAATATCTGTGAATGTATATTGAAGAGAGAGTTAGCTCTTAAGTCAGAGTCCTCTGTTAACCCTACAGCTTCATGGATTCTGTCAGCTTCTTTTTGTGCGTTAGCTCTAATTCCAGCCATCACAACTGTATTGTTTATAAATATTTTTTTTATACTTGTGAAAGAGTAACAGTCTTCTGTTCAAAAGCAGTGATTCCTCAAGAAAACAGAAAAATATTTTTCTGGTAAATCCTCTTAAGTAACTAGCACTGATTTTATTGGAGATTTTCTGTTTGTAAATACGATGAGATATTACCAAACACCTAGCTGTAATTAATTAACTGCTGATAATAACCATAGTTAACAGCAACTGAGATTGAAGTATATTAAAACATAATTTAATTAAGGAAAAGAGTGGCATTCATCATGACTTGTTAATAAAGCCTTCAGAAGAAGTAAAAAATAATGTAATTAATTAGTGGCAACAATTGAAGAAAACTTGAACTTTGTTACTAATTGAATGAACTGCTTTATGTAGGAGTCTTCAGGGAAGTTCTTTGGTCCATATGCAGCATCAGTGATAAGGGTCTATAATTCAAAGGAGGATAGATTCTTGAGTATTTTGACCTGAGCAATTAGGAGCATTAAGGATCTTTAATTTATGAAAAAAACTTTGAGTAGGTGCCTGAAGAAGAATATGTATCTATGTGGTTTATATTTTCTGCTGTTCTATCTGAAATTGGCTTGGATGCCAGACCTGCAAAGTATTTTTGCTACTGAATATATCTGTGAGTGTCATCTTGCATGCTATCAGCTACCACTGACACCTGTGAGAGACAAGAACATTCAGCGGGAGGTCTTCCGCACTCTGCAAGATTATATGACAGAAAGAGAGATACAGGAATACTATCATTAATAATCCTGCTGAAGAATCAAGAGTTTGTGAACTTTTAACAGCACAAATTTGGTCAGTCTTATATTACCAAAGAACAAATACAATGTCACTGCTGCCCTTTTGTGCTAAGTCTGGGATGTAAAGAATTGACCTAGGACTTGCAAAGTGAAGGTTTATATTCCTCTGCTTCCTCATCTGGAACCCAATCTGTGTCTAATTTTGTCAAGGGGCTGGGCTGACCACTAGATGAATGACAGATGTTCTCTATTAACCCCTCTCCCTTCCCAAAGGGGAAGAGAAAGGGAATAAAGAGGGAAATTTATGGATTGGAAAAGAAAATTGAAACAGCTTTAATGACAAAAATAGCAATGAAATGTGTACAAATATATACAAAACCAATATTGAAACCAACCCCCCTGGTGGCAGTCATGTCACCATCACCACTGATGGGGAAATCCCAGACTGGACTCAGCAGCAGACAGAAACCAGATTCAGGAGCTTGGTTTTGGAACTTAATTCAGGAACGCATGGATTGGTATCCAAGGCAGAACAGAGAGAGTCCTCCTTGGACACTGGCCATTGAAGGAGAGAGCTTGACATTCCTGGTCCCTCAGCTTTATACTGAATATGATGTATATGGGCTGGAATACATTGTTGGTCAGTTTAGGGTCACCTGTCCTGTTTGCTCCTCCCCTCAGGTGTGGCCTTTCACTTTCTGCACCCCAAATGTGGTGCACAAGATATAGCAGTGACCTTGGTCTGCACAGGAGCAAGTATAAGCAAGAGCTTTTCTGCACACCAGTTCTTAGTAGTAGCTAGAAACCTTAAGCATTATCACTTATAGAAGCAGACACATTAACCTCAGAAAGTACAGTTAGTTACAAGAACCTGAGCTGAAAAAAAAAATCACTGAACAGTATTAGTTCTGTTCTAATTCAAGCCAGTATGGGCTTTGATGTTTAAATTCACTGACCAAGTCTAAAACCTTAATGTATTTCACTTGTAGTTCATTATAAGGTAGTATTTAATAATATAACCCACTGTCCAAGCAAGACCACCTAGAACAGGTTGCCCAGGACCCTGTCTAGATGGCTTTTGACTATCTCCAAGCATGGAGCTTCCACAACCTTTCTGTGTAACCTATTTCAGTCCTAAGTCACCCTCACAGTTGAGTATTTCCTGATGTTCAGTTGGAACCTTCCTTTGTGTCCATAACCTCTTCTTCAGTCAGTATACACCACTAAAAAGGGCCTGGCTTCATCTTCTTTATACCCTCCCTTCAGATACTGATAGATCCCCCCAAAACTTTACTTCGCTAAACTTGTGGCAGGTGCAGTTGCCCTGACAAAACCCTAACAAGTGCCAGAGATCTGAGAAAGATTGGTTCGGTGCCTCATAGCTATTAAACAGTGCCTCACGGTGAATTACTGGTTCCTCAGCGTGAGGCCCTTAGCCTGCCTTTGCCATGTGCTTGCCCTCAACTAATTAGAATGACCACAGTTCAGACTCAACAAGGGTATAAATGGTTCCCCACCCAAGAGCCTATTTTGAGTTGGTTCCCTTAGAGCAAGTGGACGTTACAGTTGTAAATCCTCCCCTTGGAACACTGTCCAAGGACACTTCTATTGATTGAGTGAGTCTCACCCTCTGCCCCGCAACTTTTGGTGAGTGGATACTTCTTCTGGTTATATCCTTGAGTGAGCCACCACCCCCTTTGGGTGAGAGACCCCTGTTGGCTGCCCTTGTGTGGGAGATTTTCCCTTTTATGAGGGAGTGTGTACACATTTTGGATCATCTTTATAGAAAAGAATATTCCTCAAAGCTTAAGAATTGTGTGGTAGTAGATTTCCAACTAATATCCAAACTTGTAATTTAATTTGGTTGGAAGGAGTTCTGAGCAATTTTGGTTGCAATAAATCTGCATTTTGCGTAGATACTGCTGCCTATTTTGTGGGTGCCTCTGTGACAAGATTGAGAAATCCCAGCTCTCTCAGCCTCTCCTAATCTAAGACATGCTACAGTTCCTTAATCATTTTAGTGGCCTTTCACTGGGCTTTCTTTGGTAGCTCCATGTCCAGGTGTGTCCTCAACAGTGCTGAGTAGGAGGGAAGGCTCACCTTCCTCATCCTGCTGACAACACTCCTAATGCAGCCCCAGGATGCCATTAGCTCTCTCTGCCCCAAGTGCAAACTGCTAGATAATCTTGAACTTTGTGTCCTCTGGGAGCCCCAGGTCCTTTTCTGAATAGCTTCTTTCCAGGTGTTGGCCCCCAGCGTGCACAAGTGCATGGAGTTAGTCCTCCTGAGATTCAGGAATTTGCATTTCCCCCTGAAATTCATGAGGCTCCTGTCAGATCTTTTCTCCAGTCTCTCGTGGTTGCTTTGGATGGCAGCATGACCCTCTGGCATATCAGACACTCCTCCTGGTTTTTTGTCTTCTGCAAACTTGCTTCAGAAACTCTATGGCATCAGTAATAAAGGCATTGAACAGGATTAGACCCAGTATTGACCCCTGAGGTACACTGTCTCATATTGGCCTCCAGCTAGACTTCATGCTACTGATCACAACACTCTGGGACTGGTGATTTATTCAGTTTTTCAATCCACTTCATTGCATACTCATCCAGACCATATTTCTTCAGCTTCTATATGGGGATCTATGGGAGACAGTGTTAAAAGCCTTACTGAAGTCAAGGTAGACAAGAACCACTGCTCTCCCTTTCTCTACTGATTGATTGGATTTGTAAAAATACAACAGATTAGATCTGTACAACTCAAAAACTTCTACAAGACCAAAATCAAATTCCATTTATTTAGAATAGCCTTTTAAATTTCTTGGAATGTAAAAATGCAAAAACTATGTAAAATTATATAATCAATGTATAATTACACGTTTTCACTGATGTCACCTTTTGTTGGCTACTACAGACATATTTCATTTTCAGTACATATTTATTCCTGAAATGAGAAAACTAGCTTCCATATTTAAAAAAATATTTATTTCAAAAATAGGAAGAAATGGCCTGTGAATTAAAGAATATTTTACTATTAATGAAATCAGATCAGAGTAAAGTAGTAAAGCCAAATATTAAAAACAAAACCATCAGAAAATAATGTCTTTTGTTTTAAGAGACAATCTTCAGGGTTATCAGAAATCTTTGTTCAACTTACCAGCTCTGCATTTTTGAGTCTACAAGCACAGGAAACATAACAGCAGGACTTTGTTTTTTTTAATGGTATACTTTTAATTTTGATTTAGTATAGACATTAGTATGCACTAAAGAACATAGATCCAAGGGTTTCTAAACTTCAAAGTTCACAAATCTAAGTCTAATTTACACTTTAGAGAAGGCACATGAAGGACTTCAGTCAATATAGAGGGGTTCATTGTGTTTCTGTGTTCAGTATTTGATAGCTTTTTCTAGTAATTCAGTCACATATCTCATTTGCATGAAGTTTCTTTTAAATGTCAAAATTGAGATATGACAATAAGTATTCACTTTGATTAACATATTAAAGATATTTCTTGACCTTAAACGAAGACACTGCTTCAAAATGTAATCAGATCTTTAAACTGGGTGGAGATCGAGGTGGGAAAATGCTATACAGACATCAAAGCAAATTAGGTATGGGCTCAGGGCCAAAATGCTTTGCTGTTTCCCAGCATACTTTCTTACAGAACTGGTGTTCATAGTTTTCATTCAAATGACATAGAAAAAGGTATTTTGATACTCTTCATCTACCCTTTGGAGAATCTATAGTATATCTCGATAGGCCTGAATTTAATGGAACAGTCACACTGTTCTAAAAATAATGATTTGAAAAATTAACTTTGATTTTGGTAATAGTTTAGGTCTAAAAATATGAGGACATGTTTTAAGTTACGTATAATTTTGTATCTCAGGTTTTGAGTTTAAATAATCTTTATTGTTTTTTGGGTTAGTGTGACAGTAGGAGGTCCACATATGTATTTTAAAAAGTGCAAAATTTATTTTAACACATTACTGTATCAAATCTATTGAGAATAGATTTATAGCATTGCATAAAATCTCTTGGGGAACTATTCTGTTCTCTTCATGGATCAGAAGTATACCCGGCTCCCACTGTTGGGTCATTGTGTAGCTCTTTTAATTTCAAATATTTCCTGCAGGATTTAATAAGCTGCACTGTAACATCAGTATTAAAATACGTACCTTTTTCTTCTCGATAGGGTGCTGGAGCACCTTTCCTGTGAGGACACAGTGAGGGAGTTGGGGTTGTTCAGCTTGGAGAAGAGAAGGCCTTGGGGAGACCTCATTGCAACCTTCCAGTATCTGAAGGGCGCCTATAAAATATCTGGGGAGAGACTTTTTACAGAGTGATAGCATGAGGAGTAATGGCTTCAAATGGGAAGAGGGTAGACATACACTAGAAGTTAGGAAGGAGTTCTTCACTATGAAGGTAGTGAGACATTGGAACAGGTTGCCTGGGGAAGTTGTGGATGTTCCATCACTGGATGTGTTCAAGCCCAGGCTGGATGGGGCCTTACACAACCTGGTCTAGTGGGAGATGTCCCTGCCCATGGTAGTGAGGTTGGAACTAGATGATGTTTAGGGTCCCTTCCAACCATTTTATGATTCTATGATTCTGTGTTCCAATGAAGTTGGTAATGCTCTTATTTTATCATATGCTGTGACTAATTTTAAATTAATATAAGCTAAAACATGCAAAATTTCCTGTGTATTCTAAGAAAATGGGGGAGGGGACAACAGAGCATTTTCCAGAATTATTGATTTAATTAATGATGAATGGTTGCTTGGTTTGTTTGGTTTTTTGTTAGTAGACTCCTGTTTTAATGATTAGTAGTCATTGCAAAAGGACTTGCTCTGAGAATGTAAATGTAATTCTCAATTGCTGTCTAAATACCTAGTTTCCCCAAAATAAATAAAGGAATCTGAGAAATTAATAATCAATATTCAAGAATCAGACCATGCATGGTGCTTGACACTTTTAACAAGCATTAGAATTCTCTGCAGTTTGAAGTCTGACATCCCAGCATAGCTGACAATAATTTCTTAAACAAAACAATGGGTAGCATGTAATGAAAGCTGTAACTTAGCAAAACAGTCTTAAGTTGCATCATAAAGAATAAACAGTCCTCTATACTTCATTTGCACTCATCCGTGATATAACTAAAATGCTAATGCATAGTTGTTATACTCAAGACCATGAAGAATACATACTTCCTCCTGCTTCTACAATCTTTGGATTTTTCCAGATTATTTTCCACTGTGTTAAACTTTTTAATTGCTTCATCTTTTCTTAAACAGTTTGATTAAAGAATATTTGCAGCTCTGAGGAGAGATCCATTCATTTTGTGCTGTGTAAAAAATAAAATTCTTTGATATCATGCTAAAAGCATGTATTTTTAGGCTGAATAGGACAATCTGTTTTAACCTAACTTTGTATCCACTATGTCTGAATTTGACTTGAGAGTAGTTTGGTTTCAATGATTCTGTGTATGTAACATTAAGTAGGTCTAATTTTTTTCTCTTAGGTTACCACATCAATGAACACAAACATTCAGTTGAATTAGGGATACTTCTTTATAAAGGTTATAAGAACTCTATAAGAGTTACAATAAAGAGGCAACTTTCACTATTCCTCTTTCACTGCTATGGAAACCAGGACAGAAAAAATGAAACTATTTATCCGAAGTCACACAGAGTTAGGAGTAGAAAGCAGGTCATCTTAGCCCTAGACTGTTGCTGTATCACAGTGACCAAGATACCATTTATAATCACTGCCTCAAATAATGACTTTTGTTCACAGTACAACTATCCACATTTATTGGAGACTTCTCTATTATCTTGCTTTATTCTTGGCTTACATTTCTCAATGACTTCTTTAAAGTTTCAGTTTATGAGATGTCTACTTCAGTTCAGTTACTTAATGCAGCATAAGCTCTTAGTATCGTATCTTCTGTGAAAAACTAGTCCAATAGCCAGACTGCACTGAATAGGCATGTGATATGCAGATGTGAACTGGAAAGGGGCAACGTTTTAAGTTAAGTCTACTGGGATGCAGCCATGCAACTCCTATTTACATTAATGAGAATCAAGCAGCTAAATCTCAGTGTGTTCTCAGTGTGTTGTGCTGAAAATGTTCCCCGATGCGTTTGAAGGAAAACCATTTTCATATCAAGTACTTGCAAATGTGCTGGTGCTGCTCCATAAAACCTAATATCCTAGAAAAGGATTCCCAGATCTTTCAGACACTATAGCAAAGATGATCACTGGGAACTGTTGTTTGAATAACTCCACAGGATGCTGTACATCATTTTTATTGATGAGGAAGTTGTCATCTGTGTAGCCTTAGTATAAAGTTGAATGAGCGTGGGTTGCTTTAAAGCATTATGTTTCTGATTAGCCATCAAATTGTCAGCTAAAAATTAGCTTGATTCAGGCTCTGAGATATTGTTGTTTTTTTCTCTCCTCGCTCTATTTGTAAACTTGAAAGACAGAGCCACAGGTCTCTATGGATTCTGGCCAAGCTGCCTGTTGTTCAGATGTTCCATTATAAAAGCGTAGCTAGTACTGCTAAAAACAGCAATAGCAAGCTTACTGTTTTTTAATTCAGTACTGATTTGCAGGTAACTTGGCAGTGGAGAGAATGAGTCTAAGTTAGGGTAGTCTTGATGGGGAAAAAGAGGTAATTAAGGATGATGCAATTCATAGCCAATCTGCTATCCTCCATCATGTACATTTCAAACATATTTGCACCGTATGAAATACCTACATAGCGTATTATGTGAGACCAAGTAGTTAATACCTATATTCACCATGCTTTTGGTCTATATTCCACAACAAATAATTCTGGGAAAGGAATATTTATGCACTCATTATGGGATATCAAGTAAAATTGAATAATGAGTATATTTCTAACCAATTACACATCAGATATAAATATTTGGAAAGTACACAAGACCACAAAATGTCCTCCATCCCCCACTCTACAGGGTAGATAATTACTAAACCATCTACATTGTAGCCCAGGGCAAGGAGTGTTTATGATTTTCTGTAGTTCTGCTGTCAATCTCTGCCTTCTGCTCTTGCACTTTGGAGCATTCAGGGTATTATCTTCATGGTGTATAGCCAATTCTTTACCCTTTATTTGATTGGCCTTGGTCATTATCATGAAGTTTTAATACTGAAAATTAAAAGTAATTCAGACCAAATAATCTGATGAATTTCACCTTTCCCTTTTTGAGAGTGATTTATTTCTCAAATTTATTCATTATTCAGAGTGATTCAGTAATTCCTTTAGCAAATAATTCTTGGTGTGTCATTTTAATTGTGAATTATGAATACTACAATCAGTTTGTGCTCTAGCTTCTGTGCAGTAACACATGCATTTGACTAACTTACGCAATTCAGTTTGAAATTCCTACTGTGTGATTATAATAGGTGTTGGCAATGTATGCCAGGCAATCAAAAACCAGATATCATGTGACTCATAGTAACTAACCAACCCAGCATGAAGGCAAACTAGGAATTTAATAATCAGATGTTAAGTTTAAAATTTACTTTCAGCAAATACTCAAGCAATCAAGACAAAAATATACCCAGTGAACTCTGAACAATTGAGTGCTTTCATAAAGTGATCTTAAAAAGATAAACAGAACTTAAAGAACAAATATTCAAGAATACTTCCTTCAACTATTTTGGGGGGTTGAGTTGCTGACTGCCTTGCCAGTCTAATTATTTTCCTACAGAAAAAAGGAATTTAGCTAAGCATCAGAAATTAAGGAAAGAAATATTTGAACATCAGTAAGTGAACCACTGGTCGTGAGAGGAGTAGAGGGACATTCATTCTTATGTAAATACCCAATTTTTATCATTTCAAAACTCTTAAGTCATGTAAAGGATTAACTGTGATGACTTAGATCCTTATTTTTTAATGTGATTGTATTAAATCAAAATGATTGAACAGTGGATTTCTGAGAGATAATAATATGTTGATATACAGAATTGAAGGGAATGAATGTCTATTATATTAAGTTCCGCTCATAATATTCCTAAAGCAATTCCCCAAGTTTTCAGAAGTACTGAAATTTTTTTTCTGCAGCTTTACTATCCACTTGATTTGTGTGTCAGATAGAGAATACTTATTCATATTAAACTCACAAATATTTGAATTTAACAAGCTGATTAATGCTGCAATACTAATGCAGCATGTCACTGGTTTTACTGGCATTTCATCAGTGATTTATGAGACAACAGATCCCTCTTCTCTGAGTGTAACTCCAACAGAGCAAATACCTTACGAGATGAGTGCAAATAAAGGTAATTTTTGGTGGTTTTATTTCCATGCCATTCTCTGACTTAACTATAGTCTTTTTTTCTTATGTACTATTTCATCAAATGGTATTAGTCATAAAAAGAACGACAGGAATTCTATTTCAGGACAAAGAAAGTTCCTAGGAAAAGAAATAATTATCTACTGTAAGTAATAAAATAAATAAAAACTGAACCAAAACACCCCCCACCCCCTCAATTTAAATAAGAATCTGAATTTGTCACAAATGTGTAGAAAACATTCAATTTTCCCAACCACTATACTGCAAAATTTTGCGGGGAAAAAAGTGTGTATTTTGTAGATGGAGAGAGATCTGTCCCGTCTTTTACTTGCGTGTTCAGATTTGTTAGCTATTTTGACATCATAAAGCAAAGAGGCTAAAGCCTAGTCTTCATCCAGTAAGTGTGAGTAACAAAGTGAATCGATAAAAACACAAATAAGCACCTGATTATTCTGTTTTTAATGGTCTGTTTATTGTGTCTGTGAATCAAGGACACATGATATGTTGTCAATTCAAGGTATAAACGGTAACAGTTAGGCTGTAACAAATTTTGTCTGATGTCTCCAATTATAGGAAACTGCTTTCTACAGCATTTATATTTGCAACTCTTTCATCATTAGTATAAATGCATTTTATCAAAGTTTGACCAAAATATTATCAGGATGAGCTTGATGAGAGGAAAGGGACTTTTTCTCTATGTTAAATCCTTGCAATCATTTGCTAAAATACACTGTTGCCATCATACGATGAATCAAGCTTTTGAAACTTGGCATTCAGGGACTGAATAACTTCTTTACTGAAGGGGTGTGTTTCGCTGCTTGTGTCTCTTGTCAGATTGTGTTATTTAGTAGAGTTTCTGGGCTCTACTGCTTTGAAGCTGTAAAACTAAGAAATAGATCTTCTCTGTACAACTCCAAGCAAGAACTGAACAGGTTTTTGACATTTCCTGGCTACTTTTCATTTAGATTATTGAAAAAATAGAATAGTACTTTTAAGAGAAGATGTGACAGAAATCTGTAAAATAATGAATTACATTCTGAGAGCAAATAGAGTATAATTATTTGCTATTTTTCAGACTGCTGGAACAAGGGGACTTAGTAATGTGACCAGGTAGCTGGTTTAGAACAGAATAAACACCTTTTCATACAGCACATAATTGAATCGCAGGCTCAGTGGAATTACAGAATGAAGTCCACTTGAGTAATAAAAGGTCTTTGCAGTTGTCTTCACGTATATGTTACAGTAGTTCTAGCTTTAGGATTTTGTAATATAGAAATGTCTAGGAAGGACAGTTTTAAGAAAACCTCAAATGTATGAAATACACAACAGGACACAATGGTGCAGGCAAAGCTATTTTTTTTCTTACGTAGAGAGATATGACATTAGTAACTTGAAAATACTTACAGACTACTTAGGTGGTGATATAAACAAACTGTGTTATTCTATTTCCCTTTGTTATGTAGTCCCTTTGTAAGTGGATATTTTTCACTGACCTGAAAAAAATTGTAACAATAATATGTTTTCAAACTTTAAATATTGAGTAAGCAACAGTATGAATGTTTGTACTTTGAATATTTGAGAAGCTTCTCAAACATGGAATGAACATTAACATTCTGAAAAAATAGGTTCTTTTGATTATTCCCTTAAGGGTAGTTTATGCAGGATTTTGATCTCACTTATTCAATGATGTATTTTTCTAGGATAAGTATTCGATTTTTTTGTTGCTCTGGAAGACACTGCCTCTCTGACATGAATGTTAGTCACAGTGAAACATACATGTATGCACAAATTACAGCTCAGTAGGAATTGAATTAGACAGCTACAGAGTACCTTACTGTACAATAGCAGCGAGTAATTAGTACCAAAGGCTTCTGTTACAATCCATAAACATATCCAGGCATCTCAAGTATCTGGGTGCCTGTTACGTAATGTTTAGTGCAAACCACAGGGGAATCAACTGAGAGCAAATGATAATCCAAACTGAGTCACAGACTCTGCAGTCTTTGACAAGATGTTTGACCTTGTTCCTCAGCCAGCCCAGCTGCGAAATTGATAAAAGGAATTGTGTAAAAACAGACCCCACTGGAAAACAGATCTGCCACTGGCATGGACAAATGAGTGGCAAACGTATCAGAGCCATCATATCCTGTTATGCTTTATACTTGAATAACAGAGGCTAAATCTGAACACTTGATTCATCACATATTCCTAGGTAAAGGAGATTGAAAAATGGGAGATAATATGGAAATGTAATGATGTTCCACACAGGAGATGTAGTACAATTTTGGTATTTGCCGACATAGGGTGCAGGATAGTTTTGTGTAAATCAGCTGGATTTCTGCTGCTCACAACTGTCCTACTGTGAGGGATACTGATAGTTTTACAGCTACGCACTCTTGAAAGAAAAATATTAGTCACAGGTTTTTTTTAAGTTTTAAATATTACATAATATTTAAAAAGAAAGTATTCTAAAATGTAAATTAAACGTGTTTTAAATTTAGTATTTCTCTCAATGAGAGAATTGAACAATGAGAATTTCTTGACAACCATTCAGGTCTAATAGATTTTTATTTATTATTTGAAGACTATAATTTCAGATCTCATACCAGAGATTACTACACTGCTACTCACTGACTTAAACATCCATGTTTTTGATGCTTATTACTATATCTGGCATATGTATTTGTCTAATGTGACAATTTAATCTGAAGAAACACTTTTCCAGCTGCATTCTAGAATATATAGTAGCCATATAATTTAAATGAGCCATGTGATTATACTAAATAGCTTCATTATTTATTAAAGCTAGATGAAAGCAATGTGTAGTATGTAGTCAGTGATAATTATTTTGATTTTTCACTAGTGTTTAGAAGTTCTGCATCTATGGAGGATACATTACTTGATGTCCTGTTATTGACTGAAGAATAGAATAACACAGTTGACACTAGTATTGTTTGATTCACCCACTATTACTCCTGCTTTATGACTGGGTGATGAAAGATTTTTTTATGAATATGACTTGTAAGCAATAGCTGACATTTATGCTGTAGGTAAGAAATATGTCATTCAGTGTTATCTAAAATAAGAAACAATATGAATTCCACAAAGTAGTTGAGCAAAGTCTACATCTTTTCTTTAAATCAACAATGGTATACAGTGTGTTTCCTTGTGCCTCTTGTTCATTCAAGACATCTTTCTTTTTGCCTCCTCAAGAGATTATAGTATTTCCATGCAATATTCTAATGTGTCACTCAAAAGCAAAGGGTTCCTGTTTTCTTGAAGACATTTCTAAATAACTAATTACAGGCATATTCTTTGTAATTATCTGAATTGTTGCTGCTGTAGAAGGAAATTTTTAAAACAACAATAGTATAAGTAATTTATTTACTGCTATCTTCTAATGTCACTCTTACATCATTACAACTTTTTGTAGGATCACAAACACAGTCAATGTATCTTTTATATTTCAACAGTAAGAAAAGATATTACATGATATAAACATTGTGATGCTATGCAGGCATATCACAGAATCATAGAATCACAGAATGTTAAGGGTTGGAAGGGACCTTGAAAGATCATCTAGTCCAACCCCCCTGCCAGAGCAGG
>WTSP01009797.1:0-15324 GCA_025331215.1 Actenoides lindsayi
GAAAATAAGAAGGATAGTAAATACTTGACAGCCACAAATCCAAGTGGAGGAGAAAGTATTTAAAAAAAAAAAAAAAAGAAGTTGACAAAACAACAACAACAATAACAAAACAAAGAACAAAAAACCTCAAATGTTAGCACAGTGGTCTCTTAAATTTCTTCAATTTTCCTATTTCTTCAGTAACCGTCACTTCATTACTTAAAAGTACAATGCCAAAACCATGGATGAACATGGCATATTGTTAAAATTTTTATAACGCACCATTGAAAATGCTGCAGAAAATGGCAGAAAATGGCTACCAGAACATCACGTCTCTATGGGTTTGTACATATATGTCTTCTAGTACGTTGTTGTTTTTGTAAAGTAAGCTATTAATGTTTGTAATGCTTAACTTTGTTAATGATTAAGTAATCATTATTAATTATATGATTGTAACGTGGAATTGCAAAAGAAAAAGTAGTGCATGTTGGAATATGTATAAAAATAGACACAAACAGACGCCAGTGTGAGTAAAAACAAATCAACAACATTAACATCATTCTCCTCCTGGCAAAGAAGAGGAAGAAACCCCAATAATTAACCTGGTTCTCCTGCTGAAGAACTTCTGATACTGATTACTCACCATGAAACCTTCCTTTCTTCTTGTTGAGGAGCACAGGAAGCACAACACCAGAGAAGGAGGTAACTATTAAGAAGTTTGTCTATATTAGTTTTGCCTGTATGACTACATCAATGACAACAGCAATGAGATAATTCATGTGCTAATACCATTGCACTTACGATTATTAATAAATCTTTGATTAAACCGTTAAAACTTTAATTTAAATTACATGTTTGTATAGATAATGTCTTTAGCCCAGGTAAATTCTGCAGGTGTTTGGATTGGCTTTTAAATCTGGGTGCACCAATGATCACATCATCTCTGTTTATGAACAATGCCTGTTTTCATTATTAACCTCCGTAAAGGCCTGAATATCTTGTGTAATGCTAGGGTTGTTTACAATATTCTGAGAGCTGGAAGTATCAGTATGTGTATAAAACACATGACAATGAAGAATTAGGATGCATCTAACGAAAAAAGCTTCTTTATTTAACTTTCTTTTAGGAGTGAGCTGTCAGATATTCATTTTCTGCATGTTCAGATCAAACACTTTGTAAATATACCATCTAATCACTAAAAGGTAAAAAACTCATTGTTCCAAGATAAAATTAAAAGATACATTAGTGCTTCATTTTCTTAAGACAGTTCTCCAGAGCTCCAGAAGACAGAGCTTCCAGAGGAAAAGACATGTTCATCTCCATGGATAAACAGCAGAAGTATCTCTAGTTATACCTGCATGAAGTTGCTACTCAGAACACCCAGGATGGCAGGGATCTGAAACAAATGGGTTGTAAGAACAGAAGATTGAAAAGCAACCCTAACTTTAGGTAAAATGTGAAGTATGGGAAGGATACAGGAACTGTATGTTACTGTTCTGCCTTTAACAGAAAAAAAAAAAGTTACATGATACTTTTTTATTCAAGACAGTGCATAGGAAGGTCCTTGTTGAAATTGCTGTGGACAAGAGCAGAATAAAAAAAGAAGAGCAAGGCTGAATTTACCAACCCGTTAAATAAAGTTCAAATCACTCTAGCTGGGTTAAATAACCAAGTCTGTGAACTGGACCAAAAAGCAGTTTGCAAGAGCTGTCACACAGGCCCACCCACCAAGGTAACTTACTGTCATAGAGAGCAAAATATGGAAAGAGAAAGCAATGTGGCAAATGAACCTGCATGCTCTGGATGACACCCGTAGGCTGAGAACGAAGTTAGCAGACTGTTGCTAAAGTCACTGTCAGGGGAATGTTTTAATATCATTCCTGGTGATACATTTCTGGGATGTGTTACTAAGCTCCTTCGCTCCTTAATAATGATTTTTTTGCTTCATGTGAAGTTTCAAAAATTGCGATTGGACAAATAAGGTAAATATCTAAGGTAGGCATTCAGTATTCCTGGGCAGAGACCTGAGGATGGTTAGTTGTTTGTCAATCAGAAACCTTGTGTTCTGCCATGCTGTAAGCTAATACAAAACTTTACTTTTCAATTTCACAATCAGGCTGTAGCAGTAAATTATTTTAAGACTCACTAAAACTCTGCATGGTTACATATATATATATATAGCTAGCTGGAAAGTTCTGCTTTGTGACTTTTATTTTTTACGCTGGGTCTCAGCCCAAAGATAAATATTTTTAATTTATTTTCTTTTTGGTAAATGTGAGCAAAACCAGCTAATTTCCTTTACCTATGCAAGGATTAAAAAATGTTCCATATGAAGAACTTACATGTTTTATGTATGCAGAAAGCATCTGAACTTTGAAAGCTGAAACTTACCCAACTGATATAAAGGATTAGTCTCCAATTTGCAAAAATCAAATATTAACAAAATAAGAGTAAAAATCTACTAAAACTAATTATGCAATGTGTTACTTATTTACTTGCTGCAAATTCATTTATTAATTCTGACTTTGACAATTAGCTTTTAATAGTGTTGCTATTTATCTGTACTCAGAATCACCTGTACAACACTAGTCTTGCACAGCAGTACAGACCTGCTTGGTGCCTTCTTTCATCAAAGTATTATTGAAAGGTCTTTAAACCAGACTCAAAGAGGGGTGGGGATAAAACTGGGCTTGCTAGAGAGGAGCTTGGGAACAGCTGGCCAGCACCTGTGAGACAGTGTGGTAGTGTGGTCTCACAGTCAGCTCGCTCAGTGAATGTTGGGGATGATGATCCACATGGCAGCAAAGACACAAGAGTTGATAGGCTGGTAAATACTGAGGCATCTGAGAACCAGCTGTGGGGAATTGGGGCTTCTTCCTCCAAGAAGGTGGCAGGACCATTAACCCAGCTGAAGTGCACCTATACCCATGCACACAGTGTGGACAACAAGCAGGAGGAACTGCAGGCCATTGTGCAGCTGCCATCATGGAAACATTGTGCGATGACTCACATGATTGGAGTGATGCATTTGATGACTACCAGCTTTTCAGAAGGGACAGGCAAGGAAGGAGAGGCAGTTGTCCTCTATGTCAGGGAAAGATATGAACGTCTACAACTGAATTATAGAGATGAGAGAGTTGAGTGTTTATGGGTAAGAATCAACGGGAAGGCCAACATGGCAGATGTCATGGTGGGAGTTTGTTACAGACTGCCCAACCAGGATGATGAGACTGATGAAATACTTTACAAGCAGTTGGGAGAGGTTTTGTGATCACTACCTCCTGTTCTCATGAGGAACTTCAGCTTCCCAGATGTGTGTTGGGAATATAATACAGCAGAGAGGGAGCAGTCCTAGAAGTTCTTGGAGTGTATGGAAGATAACTTCCTGAGGCAGCTCCAACTAGAGAAGGTGCCCTCCTGGACCTGCTGCTTGTTAACATAAAAGGACTTACAGGAGATGTAACAGTTGGAGACCATCTTGGGTGTAATGATAATGGTATAACAGTTTTCAATTCTTGGAGGAGTAAGGAGGGGGGTCAGAAGAACTGCCACCTTGGACTTCCATAGGGCAGACTTTACCCTGTTCAGGAGACTGACTGGCACTGTCCCGTGGGATGCAGTCCTGAAGTACAAAGGAGTCCAGGAAGGATGGACACTCTTCAGGAAGGGAATTTTAAAAGCACAGGAACAGGCCATCGCAATGTCCCAAAAGACAAGCCAGCAGGGAAGACAACCAGCCCAGATGAATGGGAAGCTTTGGATGGAACTCAGGAGCAAAAAAGAGTTTATGGCCTTTGGAAAAGGGGGTGTCCACTCTGGAGGACCACAAAGATGCAGTGAAGCTATGCAGGGAGAAAATTAGAAAGACCAAAGCCCAACTAGGACTCAACCTAGCTGTGGCTGAAAAAATTAGAAGTTTCTATAAATACATTAACAACAAAAGGAGGACCAGGGAGAATCTTCATCCCTTATTGGATGCAGGGGGAATCAGAGGAGAATGAGGAAAACGCTGAGCTATTTAATGCCTTCTTTGCCTCAGTCTTTAATAGCAGGACTAGTTGTTTGTTGGGTAGCCAGCTCCTCCAGCTGGAAGACAGGGGTGGGGAAAAAGGAGGAGGCCTCCATAATTAATGAGGAAACAGTTAGTGACCTGGTGCACAACCTAGACATACACAAGTCTGTGGGTCCAGATGGGTTACACCCAAGAGTGCTGAAGGATCTAGCAGATGTGCTCACCAAGCCACTTCTCATGATTTATCAGCGGTCCTGGCTAATGGGGGAAGCCCCAATGGACTGGGGATTAGCAAATGTGATGCCCATCTGCAAGAAGGTCCAGAAGGATTCTGCAGGGAACTATAGACCTGTCAGTCTGACCACAGTGCCAGGGAAGGTTATATAACAAATTATCTTGAGTGCCATAACACACCATTTACAGGACAATGAGACAATCAGGCCCAGTCAGCACAGGTTCATGAAGGGCAGGTCCTGCTTAACAAACCTCATCTGCTTCTATGACCATGTGACGCGCCTGGTGGTTGAGGGAAAGTCTCTGGACATTGTTCACCTGGACTTCAGCGAAGCCTTTGATACTGTTCCCCACAGTAACCTTATGAAAAAAATGGATGCCCTATGCATAGATGGCTGTAGACTCTGCTGGATCAAGCACTGGCTGGATGGTCGGGCCCAAAGAGTGGTGGTAACTAGAGTTAAATCCAGCTGGTGATCAATCACAAGTGGTGTTTCCCAGGGATCAGTGCTGGGGCCACTCCTGTTTAATATCTGATATTATCTTGATGAGGAGACTAAGAGCACCCTCAGTATATTTGCAGAGGATGCCAAGTTAGGTGGGAGTGTTGATCTGCTTGAGGGTAGGAAGGCTCTTCAGAGGGAACTGGACAGGCTGGATTGGTGGGCTGGGGCCAATCATATGGGCTTCAACAAGGTCAAGAGCCGGGTCCTGCACATGGGCCACAGCAACCCCAGGCAACGCTACATGCCTGGAGAAGAGTAGCTGGAAAGCTGCTTGGCAGAAAGGGATCTGGGGGTGTTGATCAATAGCCAGCTGAACACGAGCCAGCAGTGTGCCCAAGTGGCCAGGAAGGACAATGTCATCCTGGACTGCATCAGGATTAGTGTGGCCAGCAGGACTAAGGAAGTGATTGTTCCACTGTACTCAGCACTCGTAAAGCTGCAGATTGAGTACTGTGTTCAGTTTTGGGCACTACAGTATATAAAACACATTGAGGTGCTCGAGTGAATACAGAGAAGGGCAATGAAGCCAGAGAAGGGGCTTGAGAATATAAGGAGCGCCTGATGGAGCTGGGGTTGTTTAGTCTGAAGAAAATGAGGGGAGACCTTATCGTTCTCTAAAAGTACCTGAAAGGAGGTTGTAGAGAGGTGGGTGTTGGTCTCTTCTCACAAGTGACAACTGATAGGACAAGAGGAAATGGCATCAAGTTGCGTCAGGAGAGGTTTTTAAGTTGGACATTAGGAAAATCTTCTACACCGAAAGTGTTATCAAAGAGGATCTCCTGCACTCTACCCATCCCTATTCTTTCCCCTACCACCCTAAATAATGGTTTCTTCTCTAGCTCTACCAGATGTCCACACAAACTCCTGTTTCTTCTCTGTAAGATTTACACTAATCATGGCCTCAGACAAGGGGACCTTCCTATCACTATGAAAAGGATGTTCTCGCATTGTCTTCTCTTTCATTACACTTCCCATTGCTCTGAAATAGATTGGCCCCTGAAGGTTTGCCACAGGTAGTGGTCTTCTATGTGGAGGTTTTGTGCATGCTGGGTTGTTTCTTACATATATCCAGTGTATGCAGTATCAATGATGTAAGGCTACTTTTCTTAAAAACGCTATCTATGAATGGATCTCCACACAGTACACTCTCTCCATAACACAAAACTTAAGATCTCTCCTTTTATCTTTTACAGGTCTTTACAGGACTAAGTGAGCAAACTTAGAGAGGCACAAGGACAAGAATTATGGAATAAACTGAACTGTCCAACCAGGTGTGCATTTAGACAGATATAAACAAGGAAACAAGGTTTAGGTTTAAAGAAGTCACCAGAAAATACCATATGCTTGAGTCAACATTGCAAAACAAGTTTTAGATGTTGCTAAAAATCACCTCACCATTTTTTCCAAAAGTGTCCTGCCTCACCATCATCTGTTAATTCAGCCTTGAATGTCTTCATTTCATTTACATAACACAGGCCTTGTCACAGTGTGAAGTTACCTAAAACAGTTATTATGTCTTTGAGCAAAAAAAAAAAAAAAAGGCAGACAGCAGCAGAAAGAAAAGACTGTAAGCATTTAGATGTCCTACTGAGACAAAGATTATATGTCTGGTTTCCTGAATTTCCAAAGTGAGACTAGATTAAAGCAGTGGTGTTTTGAGACCTTCCTAATTTTGCCTGATGCCTTCCAACTTACTTGACTGGGTATCAATACTGAGTTTACCCCAGTGAATTTAATTTTACTCAGTGTCACCACTCTTGGTGGAAGTAGGGTGAAGCATTCACATTCTTGACTCAGAATATTTCTGACTTAATGATTTTTCCAAGGTTATGCATTATAAGGAGTTTCAAAAGTGGATTTTAATTTTGCATGCCTTGATTTCATGTTATTCATACAAGGGTCTGTAGGCAGATGCATGAAATTCGGTGTGCTTATAATTCTATAACTATGTATTACACACATATATATAATACAAATAATAAAAAGATATTAACACTTTAGAAAGAGCTGGCTTTAGTCATTCTCTTTTCCCAGAAGTGAAGTATGTCTAATAAGTCTTACCTTGCTCACAAAAGTATTGTTATACTTAATAAATTCATGTTTGTACAGTACTTTAAGAGCCCTGTGTTATTAAGCGTCCTGCTAGTCCGTCCACTTCTCAAAGTGACTCAATACTGCCAGAAGCTGTATCTCCTGCCAGCTACCAACAGGCAGACAGCCAAAAGAGCAGTGGCAGATACAGAACCTGTACTGGGAAAGCTCGAACAAGGAAACTCACTGAAGTAAATAGTCCAGAGTGAGGGACAAGAAGGGAAGGAAGAAAAAACTGAGGACAAGGGAGAAGTTAAGCCCATCCTCTATCCTCTTTCAGCCTACAGATGGACTTTTTTCTACCACCATTCTCCTCCTGCTTGCCCTTTTTCTTTGATACTGTTTGGGACATTTTATTCCGTTTTGTTCCACCTTATGCCTCAGAATGATGTCACAGGTCCTTTTGGGGAGATAAGTAGGATGCTATTAGACTCACTAGCATTTAAATCCCAGCTTTGTTACTTGCTTGCTGGTGGGCGTCTTTCTTTTTTCTACTCTGTATTCACCTAGGCTAAATCCAAAGCTTGTGGAAGTAATTTACAGTCTTTCCCTTGATTACAGAGGATTAGGCCTTGGTGCACTCCATGGTGTTGCTAAAATTAATTCAATATTGTCTATGGAATTCTCTGGAAAAAAAAATTAAAATATATATTGCTATCCAAGGAGACACAGGCATTACTATTTCCCAGACAGCTGACTGCAGAATTGTTTTTTTGCCACCGAACTAGGCATACAATTGTAATGCCAGTGCAGAGCACTGTGCCAGTCCCAAGGCAGAAGAGGAAGAGTCGTGATCTCATTTCATTTAACCGAGTTTAGAATTTGTTTCATCAAAAGTACCTTGACAAATGCATCACTGTTTATGGACCGCTGATTACATGTCCCACAGTAGACAAGACAGGTAGTAAGACACGGCTTATCCCTCAGCACATACTAATGAGGCTGTTCTGCCTGCAGCTCTGAGTGGCCAGATGCTGTATTTAGATGGAGTCCCACTGGGATTCTTTGTGGGTGCAACTGTAAACAGTCAGTTGCAAAATCACAGTTTAACTATCATCTTTGGTGGAGAAAGTCAAGAATGAGCATCAAAGGTAAATGATACATTGCTTTGCTGATGAGGAAGAATTCCATATCCCACTCTAATCTGTGTAGCATATTATTGTGCTAGCTTTTGCTTAAACCCTAAAAGTTCAACATTTTTGGGTACATGTATGTGGTAGGATGTGATCAAATACCTCAGAAAAAAGTATTTCAAAAGGCTGCTGAAACTGCAGAATTTCAGAGACCATGCCTACATACTTGTGGCATCAGCAGGCAGCACTGCAGGGCCCCAGATTTGGCTTAGCCAACAGACTTCACTTGTACAGAAGTAACATTGCCTCTCTGCAAAACAGACAATAGCATTGCATTAAACTGCTGACACTCCTTGAAGCATCTCAAAGGGTGTCAGGAAGCAGACTGGCAAGTACTGATGTCTGCCCATTTGCCCAGGAAAGTGAGCTGCATGGGCTCACCCTCATGTTTAGACTTGTCTGGAGAAAGGACAAGTGATCCTCACCTCTTCTAAATGCTTCAAACATTATAGCATGGATTACTCAGTCTCAGCAGACTTCAGATAGCCTTTGTCATCCATCAGAAGCAGCTCTGTCCTTCCCCACATGCCAAGCAGTGTCGTTGTTTTGTAATGAACAGCTTCCATTAGAGTGCACAATTTCTCATCCTGTCTGACTATGCTGATCATTCTTGTAATTAAGTCTCTTTTGATTCTCTTTGGCAGCACACCATCTGCACAAGAAGGCACACCTGGAAAGCAGTTTTCCTCTGCTTTTGCTATCCTTGATTAAACTCTGGTTTAAAGCAGAGAACCCTAATCAAAAGAATTGCCTGACTGGAGGTAGCTGTGCCTGTCTCACTTTTGTCACAGCTTCCATCTGAAGGCTGCAGGATTTGGATTTGCATAGCAATTTCCAAAAAAGTGTCCACCATGGGGGGGTAAATATTTTCAGAAGATTTTGCTCTTAAGAAAAAAATCCAATGAAATGAAGTAAAGAGGAAAATAATAGGGTACTACATGCATTTAATAGGTTTCAGTAGTATCTACTATAAAATCCTATAGAATTTACTAGAAAAAATACTTGGGTTTTTGTAGTATTCTTTCACAATCTGCAAGGATCTTATTCCTGAATGAGTTCAAGAAAATGTAAATGGAAATATTCATCTTTTAATGAAGAGCATGTTTGACTTGATGCTACCCTCATAATTTTAGGAATAAAATGCCAGGTCATTGCTGCACCTCGCAACACAGCTGGGCAGGATGAGAAAAAAGAGAGAGACATGTTTTATATTCTGCTGTCTGTTCTGGTTTGAGTTAGAACAGAACCAATTCTGTTCAGTGATTTTACGTTTCAGCTAATAGCACTTGCTAAAGTTAACAGCATATTTTTGCAGTGTCTGCTTCTAGCACTGATAACTCTCAGTATTTACAGTTGCTACCAAGGATTGATGTGCAGAAAGGCTCTTGCTTATACTTGCTGCTGTGCAGACCAAGGCCACTGCTGGATGTTGTGCAGTACACTGGGAGGTGCAGAAAGTAAAAGGCTGCACCTGCAGGGAGGAGCAGACAGGACAGATGACCATAAACTGACCATTGATATCTTCCATCCCATAGACATCATATTCAGTATAAGGCTGAGGAATCATGAGAGTAAAATGCTCTTCTTCAATGGCTGGCCTCTGAGGAGGACTCTGTTTGCTCTGCCTTTCATCCTGATCCATGTGTTCCTGAATCCAATTCCAGTATCCAGCTCCCATCTGCCACTGAGTCCAGTGTGGGACTTCCCCAGTGCCTGCTCTACAACATCAGGGGTGATGGTGACTTAACTGCCATCAGGGGAGGTTGGGTTCAAAACTGGTTTTGTATATATTTGCATATATTCCATTTTATCATTATTACTATTATTATTATTATTTTCATTAAAGCTGTTTTAGTTTCCTTTTCTAATTGCTATGTCTTGCTCCCTTATTCCCTTTCTCTTCCCCTTCGGGGAGGGAGAGGGGTTAACAGAGAGCATCTGTTACAGGTCCAGCAGATGGCCCTGACCCTAAACCTTGACACTCTCTTTGATGCGGGCGTTGAGGATCAACAAAACTTTTCTGTTGTATTCTGTGTTGAATCAAATGTCAAAAGGCAGATCTATGTAAATTCATATACATATGAAAACTTACTTGCCTATAGTACAAACAGGTTCCAGTGCCTTCTTCCAGTCCATTCCTGAACAAAGCTACACCTTGTTGCCAGCCTAACATCAAGACCCACGATGGTGCTCCCAGATTGTCACAGGTCTCTAATGACTTCTGGTAGAGTGTAACAAAGCCCTGAGTTCCTGTACCTGTTAACAAAATGACAAGCTGCTTCCTGCCTCTGATCTCCCATTGTGACCTCTGCACCATGTAGAAAAGATAAGAAACTTTGTCATGTGAAAACTTTTTCCCTGGTCATTTACAGTACCCAAAAGCAATTAGATAGAAAGACTGAGACAGGAGCCAAGAGGTATAAAAATAAAAACTGGGGAAAAAAAAAAAAAGTACAGTTTCTGAAGTGAGCAAATTACACAGAAAGGGGTGTTTTCTAAGTTTGCAAATAGTTGGTGCCAACCAATCTGACCTTCTTAACAGCAGTGATATATCTTTAAAAAGCAACGATAAAAAAGCACTTAGTTTACTAAATAATAGAGTTTTTTTACCCATGATGAAAGGCTGCTGCTTATCACGCAGATATCAAGGCGATCCACCTAATGGCACTAATTTCAAATCCTGCTGCTGTAATGTTAAGTGCATGGGAAACAAATTACCATGGATTCAAAACAGTTAGTGGTACATTTAAGAGCAGAAGAATACAGAAATGCCATTTTATTAACTTCTGCAAATTTTTATAAAATGTCTGCTGAAGACTGGCAAGAATTTGCAACACTGGTAGCTTGGGCTGGGCAAGGCTAAGAAATGAAAGTACCTGAAAGCCTTGTCACATTCTCAGTTGGAGTTACACTGTTTATGTGCAGTTCACATTCAAAGAAGTGTGGGTTGCTCTTTATTTCTCCCACTTTGCATCCTTTCACTGCAGTTACCTGTTCATTCAGCAAATGTGTCAACTGAGGCTTCCTGGACCCGATTTATATTTTAGAAAATGTGCCTGTAACAAGCACAATTGAATGCTCAACTCCTGCTTTTACCTATGACACTATTCTTTTCTTCACCCCTTCCTGGCCAAGTTAATACGTTCTTTCCCTTGTTAAGCTCACATAAGCAGAATGACATGCTCACTAATAAATTACTTTTTCTAGTAACTCACCAATGTAGAAGAGAAGGAAGTAGACACAGATCAGAATGATCTACTGCTAATAAATGGCTTTTCCTATTATCTTCCTTTTGTAGACAAAAAGGAAGTAAATACAGATCCACTGTTTTCACAATACTAACACACACACATTATTCTTTTTGTTAGGACCTGCACAAGCTGGACTTAGTTATGAAGTTTATCAATGCCATTCACTACAACTAAAAATCATCACACTGGTATTTCTAGTACCACATCTTCTAAACCAGCTACAAAACCGGGCAATACCCCAAGACCAATTCCTTCTCCATGGTATTACTGTTGTGCAAACAACTGCATAATGGTGTTAGGAAAATGTGGCAGGCACATTTATTACCCACAGGTAACAGAAAAATGTTTTGTGTGCCTAGGGCTGTTGCAAGTCTGTCATGCAAAACTGTTTAAAGACTTGAAATAAGCTGTATAAAGAACGTCTCTTCATTTGGTTTACTTAGTATAACAGGAATGCTTATAAATAGCTATCCAGGGTTTTGTGTTTGCATACATTGCTAATCAGGAACTGTGAAAATCATCTTGTAAACATCACACTTTACATAATGTACATTTTTGAAACATAAATAATAGAGCCATACAGACATCAGCTTCTGTGAAGGCCTTTCTCACAAAAAAGCTGCTGAAAAGGCTATCTCCTGTGAGTTGCTCCATGATGTATTCCTCACTGTCCCCAACAGAAGGCTTCAGCCAACATGGAACACAGCTATCACTGGGCCTTGTGATCAAAGGCTACCTTCTTCACCCATGTAACAGCTGTTTTTCCAAACAAAGTGTAGTAATCCCAGCCAGAAGACCATGATACCTCAAAGAGGTAGTGATCCACATCACAGTTAACCTGAACAAGTGCAGACCTGTGCTGTACCTCCAGCATCAGACTGTGCTCTGCTGCTCCAATCTTTTGGATGCAGGACAACCTCAGCCAACTTTGTAATGCTGCATTCAAAAATGTGGCTAGAACATGCTCATTAAAGAAGCATTATCAACTTCGGTGGTATAAAACGTGAAAAAACAGTGAATAAAGGTGCTGTTGGTAGGGGGAAGAAAGGAGGGCAGAAAACAGTTAATTATTTCCCTCACCAACAATGTCTCCAAATCTGAGGGGAACTGAGCATTTGGGGTTGGAAAATACAGAAGTAGTAATCTGTGGAACTAAGGTTAATGACACAGAAATTATGTAATGGTGATCTGGACAAATAAACCTTGACAAAGTTTATTTTCTTCTTCATCGCCTGTGGAAAAAGAAAAAAAAGTAAAAATAAACAAACAAAAAAAATCATGAAAACTTCAAAGGAAATGCTGAGGATGAAGAAGAGATGGTTTGAATTTCACCATCTATACCAGCATAAAATAGGAGATTTTAGCTTTTGAAAGGCAATCTGATAAGTAGTCCACAATAACTGTATTTTTGTGGGGAAAAAAAAAAAAAAGATTTTTTTTTCCCCCAGGAAGTCATTACTCCTCAAAAAAAGTGTCATGTTCAACACAATCTAATTAGACAAAAATGTAAGCCTCTGGTAGAGTAAGTTATTGAGGTAGAAAAAGCTTTTAATTTAAATTTGAGCGTTACTATCTTCAGTGGGCAAATACCCACTCATTTACACATTCCCAGCTCCAGAGTGACCCCTGCTGATCTTGTCACAGTTCTAAGCACAATTCTTATTAGAATTAGATGCATGGTGTTCAGCCTGGTCTCCTGAAGAGTGATACACCAATGCACTATCTCATTACATATGAGATTGTCAGAATATTCGTCTGTCACTCCCCGATAGCACATTGATCAACTTCAAGCAAATCTGTCAAAAAAAGTCATTAAATGAAAGTTTTAATGATCAGTTTTATAAAAAGCAGGTAGTCATGTAGACATGAAACACTCTTCATGAAGTTCAAGTCAAAAGAGAAGCTTCAATGAAAAGCTACATCTTGTTAAGCATCACAGACTACATCAGTTCTAACAGGCAGTATAGCTCAACGGGAGCGAAGAACTTGTGCTGGTGACCAGATAGCCACACTGTACATACAGTGTGTAGGGATGTAGCAGAACTTTGAACCAGCTCTAAATTGGTCTTGTGAAGAAAATAGTAATCAGAAGATACTTTGGTTTTGCTTCTTCCAAAAGCCATCAAGGTCATAGACTACAATGCAAACCAATGTAAGGTAAGTGTGGATAATGTGAGGTAAGTTTCAGAAGCTCCTGATCCCGCGGTGCACCCAGAGAACCCAATCACAGACAAAACCCACAAGAAATTCATCCTACTAGTTCTATTTCTGTTTCTTCTACTGCAGCAAATGAGATTACAAGTGATTCTCTCCTTCCAACATCTCTTACTAAATATGTACAGATGAACAGAAATTCATAGGCTGTGGAAACAGTAAGGTTCCAGTGGGAACTCACCAGAGAGGTAACATGTTCCTTCTGCA
This sequence comes from Actenoides lindsayi, assembly GCA_025331215.1. NCBI lineage: Eukaryota > Metazoa > Chordata > Aves > Coraciiformes > Alcedinidae > Actenoides > Actenoides lindsayi. The sequence goes on from WTSP01009797.1 coordinate 13,628, forward strand.
TGAAATCAGAGTATGAGGTAAGGACAATAAAAAGAAAACAATATGGCACAGGGCACCATCTGGAGAAACACAGAGATAGGAATACTAAACCTTCCATGCTTTTTCCTCCAAATGAAGTGGCACATGACAAGAGTAGAAAATGAAAAATGAACATATTATTCCCAAAGCAGGACTGCTGGGAAGATGAATTAATAGGAACTGGATATTCAGATACATATTTAAAATCATGGAAATTTATCCCAAAGCTCTGAACATTTAGAAGATTGATGTCAATATAGAGCATCACCAGATTTTTCAGAAGAAAATTACAGTTAATAAGCTGCACTAGTGGCAGGCAAATCAGGAGCTTTTTTAACTTTCTTCTATGCATTTGACACAGGGGTGACTGACCCACAAGCCGACAAGAGTGCCCTTCAAAATAGACTCTGGCCTCACTCTTACACACAGCCAAAAAAGTGAAAAATTGGTGATTCATTTGCACTTTTCTTGCCCTGAGGTACTGAATTATTACCAAATATGTTCTAAGACATAACGCTCACACTTTTTTAAAAGGTTAATGTTAATGGTAGTGACCACTTAATTGGCCTAGTTTGCCTGCTGTGTCTACTGTCTGTCTAACAGAAGACATGAGAAGTAACTATGCCCTGCAGTCAAATGGTCAGGCAAGATATAAAACAATTTCCAGCAAATAGTCATTTATACTGAGGAGAAAATGAGAGAAAAGCTAGGGAGACAGACTGACAGCTCAAAGGCTCATCAGAGATGAACTTTTAGCATATGGCAAGAAGCTGGAAGAAGCCGTAAGGTAAAATAGCAAAGATTGCTATCAGTTTTGGGGCTGCTTTAACATATTCTGTTGTTGTTGCTGTTCTTTTCTACAGTAAATAGAAGGTGGTGTTTTCTTCTTGGCAGATTTCAGCTTCATTGGTGATTCAATGTAAGTGACATTAAAAAACCATAATATGAAACAAAGCCAATATGTATTAATGGTTTAAATTTCAAGAAGATCATTAATAACTTAAGTAATCCTTGAATTAATGAGCTAAAGTCTGCTGACACTTTTTTCTGTTTCTTGTTCTGTTCCTTAACACTGAATTACTGGACAAGAAGATTTGTATTCTACGTTGAAATCACATCGAATGACTTTGTAACACTACATCCTCCCCAGTACAGTTGAAGCTAATGGCTTCTTCCATGTTCTGCTTAAATTTGATAGTAAAAAATTACACAAAAGCTGAAAATACCATATAAATATTTACACAATAAAATGTTTTAATTATAATACAGTCATAATTAGAATAGAGTAAGAGTAAAGAAAGGTAGTTCAAAATATTTGTAAACAACCGGTAGTAAGTTTTTCAGTAGGAAGGAGAATAATTCCAACTGAATTTCAGCAAATACACAGTTTATGCAACAGTATCCTTAAAACCATCTTGTGACAAGACAGTGTGGTAGCTGGAATACATTACTTTAAACTTCAAGTTGCATCAGACGGTGATGTAATTACAGATATAAAAAGACTACACTTATATTCTAGTTACAGAGTAATTATACTGCAGATAGCATATGCCTATGGAAGAGCTACAATGAATATGTCATGAGGAATAGCACTCCACGATTTCATTTACAGGTCTCAGTTTTGCTATTTGTCTTCCAGATAAAATAAATAATTTCCAATTCCTTGTGCAATACGAAAA
>WTSP01009798.1:0-18976 GCA_025331215.1 Actenoides lindsayi
CCTGCTCTGGGCAACGCTGCTCTGGGCGCCGCCGCCGCCGGTGCGCGGCCTCCGCCACGGCGTCCACTGGAACGGCAGCAACCCCAGGTACCGCCGCCGTCCCCGCCCCGGCCCCGCCGGCTTTGTGCGCCCCGGGCCCCGCCGAGCTACCGGGCCCGAGCAGCCGGGAGGGCCGGGGCGGGGCGGCGGGCGGTGGGCTCCCCGGGGCGGGGCGGGGCTGGAGACACCCCCTACCCGGGGCCGAGGGGCTGGGTGAGTTTCCGCGCCCAGACGGAGGGTGTCTGGGGCCGCCCTGAGGGGAGGCTGGAGGCCCCTCAGGGGAGGCGGGAGGCCTCCTCAAGGGCAGCCGGGGCCCTCCCTGGCGAAACCGCTGAGGAGCGCCCGTGTTCCCCTGTACACTGGGATCCCCCACATCTCACAGCGAGAGGGGTGGGCTTGGCCTGGGCACACCTCAGTCCTGGCTTGAAGGGCAGGGCGGAGCGGTAGGAGTCGGCCCGGGAAGGGTCTCCGGGGTGTCCTGGGGCGAGGCAAGGCCTCCCCGCCGGTGCCTGAGCAGGAGCAGGCACCGCTCAGGATGCGGCCGGCCGCGAGGAGATTGCCACAGCGGTGAACTGAGCTCTTAGAGGTGGTAATTTTTGACACTGCGCAGAATTTAAGCTTTCACTTAGAACTTTTTTTCTCACACTTACAAAAAAAATCTTGGTAGATTGACAGAGATGGGGGGTTTTAACCTTTTTAAGAACCCGTTCCGTTGAAAACAATATATAGTCTAAACCTAAGGACAGCAGTTAGAGGTCAGTACTGTTCAGAAATAATCTGTTTGCTTATTTTAACACAAGTGTCTGACCTCTCTGTACTGTCCTTCTCTGGGTCACTTTGGGCATCATTAGCAGTGTATAAAGAAATTCCCTAAGTAAATATATACACTTGAAATATATAAAGCAATTACTGGCCGACAAAAAAGAACAAGCTTCTAACAAGCCAGTGGATTAGGCGTTAGTGTGGTCCCCATCCCCATTAGTGTGGAGTCCTGCAGGCCAAATAAGCATCAAGAAAAGGGTAGGCCTCCATTGCTACCTCATTTTGAACAACTTGTCATTCCGTGGGTCTGTGCAACCCACTGAAGATAGCTGGGTTTTATTCACTTCAGGATTTCTTCAGTTTCCAGAAGGGTATTTTTCTTTTTGAATACTTGTGCTACTGGTAGTCCTTGTCTCAACAACCCTACCTCTATTTGTAATTTTACTTTTCTTGCTTTTCTGCAGATACAGCTCTGTCTCACAAGTTAACAGGCCAAAGTCATACAGCAAATCCAGATCATCCAGGCTGGTCTTGCTTCTTAGCATGCAGGTAGCATCCTTGAAGGAGAGTTAGTGACAGAGTGAGGCAAGAATCCACTTTCTGGTGGCTCAATATCTTCTGATCGTAAGTGACATCATGGTATTAGGTTACATTGTCATTTTACCTCACCTTTGCAGCCACCAGCAAGGGTAAGAGTATTCTTAGTGACAATGCTCTTACCTACATCGAGTCGTGCTGCAACTACCATGGTTTGCTCAGGGAATAGTGCTGCTTTGGATAGAGCCCTTAAGTGGTGCAGTGTTGTACTTTGCTTAACAAGCTTGTGCTATTAATGGGCATGTGACAGTTTCATCAAAAATTTGTCACTTCAAGATATCAGAACAGTTTTAAAGTGGTGAGAATCTATTTCTTGTTTAAGCATATGCAAATCCAATTCTACATATACAGACTGCAGAGTGTTGCATAACAGCTTTAAAAAGACATTCTGTCATTTTGTGTCAAAGTGTTAAACCTTTTCTGGTTTCATTGATTAACATTAAATACTTGCTCTTTAGCAATAGCAGTACTTTCATATGATACTCTGATATATATATTTGACACTTCTTATTTAATTCTTGCGGCAAAACAAGTATTTTTTCTCTATAAGAAGCTTATTGCCAAAAGATAAGGTGTTGCAACCTTACTGGAACTTGAAGTGTGTACATTTTTGACCACACGGCTTTCATGGAAGAATCAGAGTGGCATTCTCATTAGAATAATCAGCACACGAACACTAGCACCACAAAAGTCTGCCATTTATTAATTATTAATCATCAAACTAAAAATAAATGCATAAAATAATTTCTTCTCTGCTATTTTTAAAACAGACAAATGTTCTCTTTCTTCTTGCAAACGAGGCAGGGATCATAATTATAGTAACTTGGGGTTTTTTTTCCTGTATTTATTGCTTGTGCACAGGAGTGCCTTGGAACTGCTGGCATTTATTAGGGTGCTGTTACACTATTTTGGGAGTGGATGTGGGGCTAACAGCTCCTGAGAATATTGCCATGTTTTACACATCTTTCAAGTTAAGAACTATTAAAAGTATTCCTGTGTACCTTTGGTATCATCTGTGTACTCACACTATCCTCAAAGATTTGTTTGAGGAGTTGAAGTAATGTCCTTTGTCCCAAACCTGCAAACAGTCTATAAACTTTTTAATTACTGGGGACATGCTAGATAATATGTGGTTTATTTTCTGTAGCTTACAAGATAATAAAAACATTCTTGAGTCATGACACAACAGCAAATTGCTATTAACCCAATTTAGTTTTCTATTCATAGTTGTATAATAGTTTGTCTCCATTTACTTCTGCTGAACATTTGACCTCAAAATAAAACAGAATTATTTTACGGAACACCTGACCTGACAGTATAATTGGTTTGCTCACCCTTTTCAGTTAAAGTTATCTCAGCTATAGATTTATTTTAGTGGAATATTCTTAGAGAAAAGTGTCCACCCTCTTTGTTACAGTCCCAGCCTTGTTCTACTGAGCCTTTGGGAGAGGCACATGCCCAATGTAGACAGTTAAGTCTTTACAGGATCAGATTCTGCTCCAGGCCTAGTATTGCAAAACAGAAGTAAATGAAACTTGGATGGGGGCCCCTGCGCATGGGTTCCTATCCTCCAGCACTTCGTACAACATGCTGCAGGGGTGTGAAGTGATACTTGCTGACACATGGCTGTACACACGTGTGATAATTCGTGTTTTTGTTTTGACTCAGGAAACAAATGCCAGACACACCTAATAATCAGGTGTTTGTGTCTAGTGTTGGGTAGCAACACACCTGGGGCCCTTCAGGAAGCCTCCGCCCCCTTCAGTGCCCTTCACACTGGTCCTGCGTGGTGAGGGCACGGCTCAGAATTTATTGGCTGCACTGAGCTGCAGCTCTGTCCCATTGTCTGCGGGCAGCTCCTTCCCTCTGAGATGCTTGCGGCTCATTTTCTGGAATGATGACATCATGCTGAGATGTAGATGAGGCTCAGTGTCTAATATTTCAGAGACTGCTTTGCCCTTGGACAAGAGCTTCAGTGACACAAATGAGAAGGAGACTATTCTAAAAATGTTGCGGTGACATCGGATAGTTGTGGTTCCTGTCTCACTGCTTGCTCTTGGGGAAAAGGCTTTAGAATAAAAATTATAATATTGGATGTAAAGCTTTTCCTCATTTAGAGCATCTCAAGGAAAACTTGTATTTCAAGTTATAGCGTGGTAGCAAACACCGGTTTAAACGGTTGCCATCTTAAAAGACACAGATCCTTGTACCCCCAGTAGCTCCTAAAACACTGGTGAAAGGGCTGCGCGTAAGGATGCTCAGTAGAGGAGAGGTGGTCGCTGCCCGCTCCAGGGGCCGTAGCTGAAAGCTGGGCGGGTCGGGCCGGGCCGGGCCGGGCCGGGCCGGGGCTGGGGCGGGGGCTGGGGCTGGGGCTGGGACTGGGACGGGGGCCGGGACCGGGACCACTCCCCCCGAAACCGCCTTTTGAAAAGAACCAAAGTTTCCAAACCTTCCAGCAGGCGCGTCCCGGCGCCGCTGATTGGCGGGAGCCCCGCGCGTCACGTGACCGCCAGCCAATGGGGCGGCTCGTCGGGCCGGGTGGGACCGAGCGGCGGTTGCCGGCGTGGAGCTCGGCGGTGTCGGTGGTGAGGGGCTGGGGCTGGGGCTCCCCGCGGCGCTCGGCGGGAGGGACGGAGCGGGGGCTGCCACTGCTGGGGAAGAGCCCTTACCGCCTGTAGAGGAGGGGGCGGCGGTTTCCGTGCTGCGCAGCCCCTCCTGGCGTCCCTCGTTCTGTGGCGGTAATTGGGGTAGGGTCGGGGAGGCGAGGGGAGCCGGAGCTGGGACCCTGTCTGCCTGCGGCCTCCCGCTGCTTCCCGCAGTCTTCCTTGGGAACCCGCCTCTGCTGGGGAGTTGCTGGGGGTGAGGGAGCGTGGGAACTGAGCCCGCTGGCCGGGCTCCCCCCCCCTCGGCTCCGTGCTCGGAATGGGAATGGGAAGCCCCAGAGCGCTGGCTCGTTGACCTCGGTTGCAGCTGGAACCAGCAAGGTCGGGCATTTCGGAAGAGAAAACTTTGGGGACTTTCCTTAGGAGTTATGGGAAACTCGGAAGTATTGGAGCTGGACTGCTGTCAGGAGAGATGAGGGCTCTGCTGAGTTCAACCTTTTGGCAAAGAAGACCTGAGGAGTTGGTAACTCCCTTTCAGTGCTGGCTGGGGGGTTCTGTAGTAATCCTGGCACTCCCATGACCTCCTCCTTTTCTTTCCCTCTTGTGTCGTTTTTCTTTTGTATGGCTTAAACAAAAGAAGATAGCCTCTTATGTTAGAGGAAGACCATTGCAAGGGGACTTTTTTAAGAAAATCTCGTTTTCGTAGGGTGGGAAAAACTACTTTTCAGGAGGAAAGGGGGTTTGTTTTGGTTTACAGTTAGGGAAAACTGACTAACAGGAGCTTCATCATCTCTCCACGGATAATTCAGGACTATTTAGGATAGTGTTCCACTCTTACTTTTTTATTACAGTATGAATTTCTCTGACTCAGACTATCAGGCACTGTCACAAAGATAGGCCAACATTGTTCACCAAGCAAAAAAATTCTTGTGTTTTTTTTAAAAAAAAAAAAGTGTTCAGTGTGCCGGGTTGTTTTGAGTACTTTATTCCAGGGCTGAAACAGAATCAAAGTTGAGGTCCTGAATTTGGTGAGGTCAGACTTATGTGCAAATTGCAGTTCCTTCAATAATGTTGTGTGTGGCTTTACTTGCAGTGTTTTGTTTGCTTACTTGTTTTCTTAAGAATTCTGTAATTCTGCTCTCGCTTGTATGAAATTGTTTCCTGCAACATGTAAGCTGAGGTATTTTTCTCCTTGCAGAAGTCCATTCCCCACCCATAAACACTTCCACTTCCTGTATGATGTAGAGGTTTTATAATGTCTGTGACCAGTGCTTGTGCTGCTTGCATGCAGAAAGCCTGGCCTGATGTCTCCTCTGGCTTCATCTGTGCAAAACCAAATAAGGTGCAGCCTGTGTGTCCCTGCTATAGACTGTGACCTTCCTTGCTTTTCCCCTACTTGCCAGTGTTTAACAAAACACTAAAACATTGCTAAAACCTCCTTCACCTCCCTTGCCTTCCCTCATTTTGTACTGAGCTTAGATAATGAGGAGTTCCTAATTGGTTTAATTATTCTACAGGCATTTTGCATATTGTCTCCAAGCTGTTAAAAATCAAGGAGAGAAGGCAGGAGGGGGAAAACCAAAAAGTTAAAGCCCTACCTTTTCTACAGACAGTTGAGAATGATCTATGCGAGGTGTCCTTTTTTTTTTTAACAAAAAGCTTTAATACCTTGTCTTAAGCTTGGAATTTTTCTTTGCAGTTTAAGCTTGTATCTTGCATCAGTTTGAAAATCCCTGTGAACTAAGATGTGCAGGTTTACAGGGAACCTAATAGGCCTTCCATGTGTGTTGTGGACAAAAGACACGTGCCTGTGGCATGGGACAGCAGTGAAACAATCTGTTCTGTGTTACCATCTCTGTGCAATAAGTATAGCTTCAACGTCCTTCCACGTACTTGCAGTTTAACAATTAATTTTAAATGGTAAGTCCTATTTAGTAATGATAACCATGAAACAGCATACTCATAATGGATAGCATCATTAGTAGGCCCATAATCTCATGTTTAGAAAGACATGGAAAACAGAGGGAACAACATCTTTATGCTTCTGTGAAAGTTACCAGGGTTTTGTGGAACTCTTGGAAACGTTATGGCTCAGTTAGGGAAAGTTCTTCTGTATGTGACCATATAATCTTACAAAATGCAAATATTGTTTTAGTCCTTCCAAAGTGCAGTGTGAAAACACAAGTGAGAGCAACATCTGAGCGTGTTCAAGATTTCAAGGCCAGTGGGAGCTGTGTTTTTTGGTTCTGAAGGGTTGTTTGAGAGCTTTCAGGAGCAATATATCTGGCACTCCATCTTTATCTTGTGTCACTTTTTTTTGTTGACTGTCTGAACACAGGTATGGGATTTATAATGCTTATGTCAGAAGCAATCCTCTTTGGAGAATTCTGATAGATTTAAATTTTTGTAGCAAAATCAGGCATACCCTGGGTGCAATCTCTGTTCTTGAAGAAATATGGTAACTTCTTGTAGTTTCAATGGTGAGACACAATCATCTAAAGGAAATTCTGACTTGCTGTTCTCTTGAGCAGTTTGACCACAGTCAAGGATGCTGGTCCTTCTTGTTTTCTCGTTGCGCCTGCATCACTTACCTGCCTCTGACCCTCTTGTCCCTCATCTGTACCCTCACCTGTAAAAGAGATTTTTTTCTCTTCACAAGTTTGTGGCAAGGATTTATGTGTGTGTTTACACAATGCCTTGACACACTTAACATCAAAGGCACTTTCAGTTTGTTTAAAAATAGTAGATTAGTTGTGTTGTAAGCTATCCTAGGTCAAGAATGTTAATAATGCTTGGTTGTGATTTTCTTTTTAATGGTCAAGGGTACTGTTTGGAAAATCACTCCTTACTTAGACTTCTTTTCCTCTTTTTTTTTTTTTTTTTTTCCTTCCCTTATGCATACTTCTGTAAATACATATAAAAAGCAGAAGCCTTGAGACTTCTTGATGGAAGTGTGTCTGTGTGATTTTCTTTAGCTATGACATGCTTCTTGGAAGGTCTATGCCAGCACTTCCTTAGTATTGTAGATAGCAGGACTGATATATAAATGATCTTCCAAAGCTTTGCGTATTTTTTTTTTCCACTCTTTATTCCATCAGGATTACCTCTAGGAAATGTTTTACTCAGTATATTTGGGTCTGAAATTTGGTAGAAATACTGTTTCCTTGGTCATTAGGTTTCAGTGATACAGTTTTCTGACAACTGCTGTAATGAATTGTGCAACTCCACCTTTATTTCCTATTCTTGATCTATTTGGGTTTCTATTAAATTGTCAGTGTCTGTGTGGAATCTTTGCCTCACCAGGGTTGGAGATGAACAACTTATCCAGAACATTAGGTTTGATGTTTCTCTATTGTCAAGGCTAAAGTCATATAAAATGATCTTTGCTAGTGACCTCTTTAGTAGAGCACATCATGCTCATCAGAGGGCATTTATTTAATTGTGGTGTTGAGATACTTAAGTCTTCAAGTGGGAGTGACCAGCTTGAGGTTCTTGATTCCCTTGTGGCTCTTTCATGTGTCATTCTCATTTGGGACTATGTCCCGTGACTGGGTTTATGCTGGCACAAGGACAGCTGGATTGCTCACTGCTTTGCTGCAATCTGGCTGCATACCTAGTCCAGCCAGGTGGTATCCCACTAAAACCTCTGTGGAGCTTTTATCCTCACTACTTTGGGAATTGCTGGAGCTCCCTTCTCTCATGGCTCTCTGAGTAATGCAGGTACAGTGTGGCTCTCAGCCATACATGGGTTGTGGTATTTCAGGTTGAAAGTTGAGTAGCTTTGTCTATGTTGACCTAGGGATACATTGTTTATATGTCCATAAAAAGCTGAGGTTTTTCTGTAAATAACACAGGAAATTAGTATCTTGAGTACCTTTTCTGTGTCTTCTTGAAGTTTCTTTTTAATTTCCTGGGTTTTTTTCTGAATTTCTCAAAAAATTTCATGGTAAGTGTCTTTAGGGTTGTTGAAATTGACCTTAATTGCACTGTTTTTGGAGCTGAAGTTGTGCCTGAGGGGTCTTCTCTTGTTTTCTGTGTGCATTGGCACAGCTACGGCTGAAGTTTGAGGTTTGGTGCTCAGTGCTGTGAAGTCAGAGGGTGAGGAAGGTGCTCAGTGCTGGGGATGTGGTGCAAGCATGCAGCTGCCTTGGGAGAGCTGGGGAAAGGGACCGGAGGGATTCTTTCACATTTACAGTCTATCTGACAGAGCCCTGTCAAGGCTGGTCTTCAGTTTGATCTCTAGGTGCTCAGTGACCTCCTGCGAGGAGGAGTGCACAGCTCAGCAGCAAAAGGTACTGAGGTAGCTCCCTGCATTAGTTCTTATGCTTGATCCTTTAATTTTCCAGGGGTGAAAAAAAATGAAACAGGAGTTTTAAGCTTTGAGGACTTACCATGGAGGACTCAGAAGGACATCACTTCAGCTCAGTGGAAGAGGAAACCAGATACTGGAAGGAGTTGGCTCTGAAATACAAGCAGTGGTAAGGCAGTGGCTACGTTCCTCTAAGCTGTTTGATAGGGTGCATAACACTGTGTGAAGACATTGATAATGCCACTCGGGGGAGTAAATTCAAGTGGTTCAGCTTTCTTGAGTGGTAGCATATGCTGTAGCATAAAATACAGCAGCCCACAGTCCTTTCTGCGGCTTTGAGCAGTGAGTCTGTGCTGCTGTGGCACTGCTGGTTTTGGTCCCTGCTCAGGTCTGAGTAGGAGTGTGTGTGCTGGAATTGTGCCTCTGTCTGCAGTCTGTGGGCAGCCCAGGTAAAGCTTACTCACTGCAGAACCTTGTTGCTGGATCATATGGGCCATTGCAGAGAGAGAGGTGCTTCTGTTCACTCTTTATAGCTCTGTGGGAATCAAGAAAGATTTGAGAGGACATAGATGCAGGAGAATCCTTGACTGATAATGAATGTGCTTTGCTCTTCCCTCTAGCTCAGTATGTTGCTCTAAACATAGTGAAGAGTGGAAAAAAAATCCAAACTTTTTATATGCTGATATTTTTGGGTCCTTCCTTAGATCAGGTTTTCGGACCTTTCAGTGCTGTTTGTTTACCTTTTCTGGAAGGTTGTATCAATAGAGTTGTTTAAGATATAAGAACATCTTTACTTCCATCTTTCTTTTGCTAACTTGGTATGGCTGATCAAAAATTGCTTTGTTCACATTTCAGAAAAAATGGTTGAATTGAATAATAGATTAAATAGGCAGATGGCAATGGACAATGTGCAAGCTAAAGAGAGTCCACATGTCCTCAACATGTATAGTGTGAAGACAGACGTGGGAATTTTTCTATTTATTTGGGCTTTTTTTTATTTGTTTGTTTGCTGTGGGGTGACTTTCAATACTTGACAGGGAAACATTTGCATAGGTCCACTTTTCTTGTTGACTGTGAGTGTTGGAGAAGGGCATAGAGCCTCTTATGTTAAAGGGCAGTATTTTTTTCATTTTTGTAGCTTGAGTGTACAAGAGATTTTTTTTTTTCTTTCCTTTGTTGATTATGATGAGTTCTATTGCTGGAACTGCTCTCTAGTGCAGAGAACACACAGGAGGAGTTGCGTGAATTCCAAGAAGGGAGTCGAGAGTATGAAGCTGAACTGGAGACTCAGCTGCAGCAAACAGAGTCCAGAAACAGAGATCTTCTGTCTGAAAACAACCGTCTGCGGATGGAACTGGAGTCAGTTAAAGTAAGCTGCATGATTCCCTGTACATCCTAAGTGCAAAGGTGAATGAGATGGGCATGTGCACGTTCAGCTTGCCTTGTGGACTGTGACCTTCAACATTACAAAGAAAAGGAACAGAAAACTGCAAGACCAAAAACTAGCCTTGAAAAAATAAGCAATACTAATCTGTTGTCTGCTTTGAGGGTGCTAACTACCTTGGGTAGTGCTCCTGAACCCATGTCTGCAGGTTGTGGCTGTGTTGGGATAGATTTTTGAGACTGAAGAAAATTGTTTCCAGTAGAGTGGAGAGTAAACATGAACATAACAAAGCTGCTCTTCTGTTCCTCCTTCCATCTACTTAGCGCTTTTGTTCACAGCCTATTGTTGTTTGCATTGTGCAGATGCATCATATTGCAGCACAATCAAAACACAAATACTCTAGCTGTGTTCTTGTATTAGGTAAGAAAACTTAGTAGTTTGAATCTCTTTTGACATAGTTGTGTGTTTATTATCTGGCATTCCCGTTAAGCTGGGAAACGGTGATTCGTAGGTAACACACAGAACTGAGAGATGTAGAACACTTTCAGTCCTGGTTTCATTATTCAATCCATCTATACTTGAGGAAGAAAAATTATTTATTCTCTTTACACTTTGCTAGCCTTCTATGAAACTAAGAACCAGCTGAAAAGTGTTAACTGCCATAATTATAAAACATAAAGGATATTAACTTATTGAGAGAGAACTTTTACACAGAGTGTCTTAAGAAACAGTGAAGCTGTCTGAAGTATAAAGAGTAATGAGTCTGCTTCATTTGTCTCATTAAAGATGCTGTTAGTCCCCTGTGCTGGCTGACAGCTTTAGAAAATATTGGTAGGTTTTCTTAAACTTGAAAAAGAAATTGTCACTGAAATTGGTGTGCCTTTTAAAAGTTTAATCTTGTTGGCCTTTTACTTAAAGGTATGGGGTAGTCATCCAAGAAACATGACACTATTTTGTAGGGCTAGGTCAGTATCTGTGGAAGCAGAGATTAATTTAATTACACTTCCTCTACTCAATTGTATGCAATAATGAGCTAATGGGAGTGAAGGTATTTGTGTAAGTGATTAATCACTGGATTAATTCAGTTTTGCAATGGCTTTTTTCTAAACTGTTGTCCAAATTTCTGTCTTAAGGAAATACTCTTCTGTACCAGGCAGATGTGCTGTCCCTCTAGCACCAAATTAGTGATCCCCCCCTGCTTTTTGATAGCAAAACCTTCAAGGCTTGTTTCATTATATTTGTTATATTACAGTCATCTTTGTTCTTGTTGTATTAGAGCCTTAGTGATATTAACCGCTCTGCATGTTGTTTGTAGTATTGGTCTGCTCTTCCACGTAGCCATGTAAACACAGGGAAGCTGATGGGCTTGGGGAGAAGGCACATGTTTGATGAAAATAAATCCTGCAGCTCAGTTAATGGAGGAGGGTGTGAACTGTTTTCTTTCTCTAGAGGAGCTGAGAGGATGGTACAATGAACCAGCCAAAGCAGTTAAGAATTAAAATATTAGAAACAACATAGAACCTCAAAAAGTGGAGGAATTTTTAGAAAAATGTTAAATTACTCTTCACAGTGAATAACTTTATTAAAACACATTCTGCTTAAAATGAACCTTTTAACAATTGGCTATTCATGCACCCTGAAAACTGCAGTAACAGCCTGCAGTGAAGGAACAGAGACTTCATTGATGGCCAGATCAGCTGACAATTTATTACAATTGGCTAAAAACAAAGACTCAAACCTTGCAGCTCTGGTCTTTTATCTGAATCAATTCAAGAGCAAAGCATTAAACTCGTGAAGCTATTGAGCAGCAGTGTTAACTGAGCCCATCAAGAGTTGGTGTCTGCATCTAGGTCAACACCAGTCAACTTTGCCAGGCCCACACAGTGTGTGGCTTTGAGTTTACCAGCTTAGTATGTGTGCTTGCTCCCCCCTTGACAGCCAGAGTTCACACTACCTAAAAATAAATGGAAATAGTGTTTGTTTAGAGAGTCCTGAAAAGCTAGCTGAAAATAATCTGCCTCTTAGAGCTTGGGTGCCCTTAAATTCAGTATGTAACTATGCTTCAAAGATCTAGAATTATGGCAGTGTTACTACACTGTAATCAAATAAGAATTTCTTAATTCACAATGGGTATCTTTCCCTCCTCCTTGTCTAAGCATTTCATGTGCTAAACTAAAGATTATCAGTGAGGCTAGACTACATGCCATGGTTTTCAAAATCCAGTGCATGGATTTGTTCTCAAGTAGCTTCAAGTGTGTTCTTAAATTCTGGATGAAGAGAGCACTTCAGGAGTGCTACTTAGAGCAATCTTGGAGTTTCAAAATAATCTCTGGCATGTTGAAATGATCTCATAGCAAGTTGGTGGAGTGTAAAGCATTGCAGCAGACAGTGTGCTGTGAAGCTTTCCCTGCCACTTGATGTGGCGCTAACTCCAAATATAGCAGCAATAGCAGGAGAGAGATATTTGATGGAGAAGCTAAGCCTTCCTCCCTGCCTGTGCCTCTTAAATGTACCTTTGTGTACATGCTGTAAAGGGAGATAGAGTTTGGGTTGGGTTCACATCCAAGGCATGTTGCATAACTGCACTTGAAATGTTTTGTGATCTAGAACTCTGAACCTGCTTTGGACTAATGAAACCCCAGGGGCAGTGTAGAATGCTGCTGGTTCCACAGCAGTATGCAACTGCTGATATTTTTTTTTTTTTTTTACTTGTCATTTAGGCTCCTAAGTACTGTTTGACTAATTAGAATTGAAAATAAGTGGCTTCTCTTTCATCCTGCTTTGTATGTTTCTAAAGCTCTTGGGGCTCAGAAATTATGCTAAGTCTTGGTGTCTGGGAGGGCAAGGAATGGCCCTGTGTTGTGGAGATAAGGAACTGATAAAGAGTGATAGAAAGAGCTCTTGTTTGCTGGCAGCCCAGAAGTATGTAAACAATTGGCTTTGTTGGCATTATGCCATATGTAAGGTGAAGAGAATGTGCATTGCTAAGTCCCTGATGTGCTGTTTGATTTGCCCTTCATTAGGAAAAGATTGAAATACAACATTCAGAAGGATACAGGCAAATCTCTGCGCTGGAAGATGACTTGGCACAGACAAAAGCTATTAAAGATCAACTTCAGAAATATATTCGAGAGCTCGAGCAAGCAAATGATGACTTGGAAAGAGCAAAAAGGTGACCCACCTTCTGTGTTTTCTTTGTCCACCTCTGTTCTGTACTTCTGTACCACTGAGCTTTGTGATACTGTGCTCCTTAGCACTGCCATTCTGAACGAATAATTTAGGTGATTATTGTGCTGAAGAGTTTTGTGGCAGATGAGAAATGCAATCAATTTTTCCCCTTTTACTCCCTCCACTGCACTCTTTCATATCTTACAAGCTAAAATAAAAAAAATGATAATAAAGCAATCCAAACAAATGCAACGTTATGCTTTTTCACGTGAGAGAGGGAGTTCCTCTATGTTCTTGAAGGATCTGTTAGTGATATCTTCTGCACTCTTTTTCAGAGCCACTATAATGTCTCTGGAGGATTTTGAACAACGTTTAAACCAGGCAATTGAGAGAAATGCTTTTCTGGAGAGTGAGCTGGATGAGAAAGAAAACCTTCTGGAGTCCGTGCAGCGCCTGAAAGATGAAGCTAGAGGTTAAATAGAAATTACTTGTACCTTTCCCATTCTCCCCTCCTGGCTTGTAGTTCAGTCCTCTCCATGTATCTAAGAGCTTGGCTTTCACGTTTGCCTCTTTTAAATCTACTACCTGAAATTTAGAAGCAAATGAGAAAGCTTCAAGACTATTCTCTCCCCACTCCTTGAACTCCTCACCTTGTTCCATAGCAGCTCACAGAAGCAAAAGTCTGTTCCAGCTTTCTTCTAATCTGTGGTGATGCTTCAAGGCCTTAGGGGTTAAGAGCCAGTCCTGCTGATCTGGCTTTCTGTAACCATGGAAGTCAGCTTTAATAACCATTAACTTCATTGTTTCCTGGCCTGTGAAAAATGGAGTCAATGGAAGAGTAAATGGGCAGTAAAACAGGAGGACTGTGACTGGCTTCCAGTTACCTTTGAATAACCTCATGTGCTAACTTTTTGATATAAGGCAGTAAGACTGGCTGAGAAGAGAGACCATGGAGCTGGAGAAATACCTTCTATTTTCACATCTGCTCAGAATCTGTGTTCTTGAGTGGGTTCTATAAGCTACAGCTAGGCTGTGAGGCAGAAGTGCTGTATCCCTTGGCTAGAAAATGGTGTGGCTTCTACCTGGCCTCATCCGGTTTCCTTCATGTGGAAACCAGAGGAGAAGAGAAAAGAGTACAATAGGTAGGTTCTTAACCTTGCAGGGAGCTGTAGTGTAGCCAAGGCGTGCCACGTTGCCTTGCCTAAGTCTTGTTGTGCCTCTGCTCATCAGCCTGTAACATTTGGAAAGGAGTTAATTCTCTGCCTGAAAGGAAGCCTTGTGAAAGGGGGTGAAAATTAAAGCCAGATAATAGCAACTGAACTAATCCTAGAAAAGCCTTTAGTGATTGCCCGGATTTTGAATGTGTCTCTGGAGTAATCTTTATAAGGATAAATGACTTTACTCCACCAGGGGAACAATCTTTCGAGCAAAACATTCTCACCTGTTTTTATCTTGGTGGATATATACTCCAAAGGCTTGCTTTGTGTTGCTTCCTTCACAGATCTACGACAAGAGCTTGCAGTGCAGCAGAAGCAGGACAAACCCAAAACACCAATGCAAACCACCCTGGAAACAGAAAGAACAGACACTGCAGTTCAAGCAACCTTACCTGTGCCTTCAACTCCTTCTGTGCATCGGACACCCAACATCAACATACCCACCCCTGTGACATTTAGGAGAGGTGACCAACAGGGAACCAGCACAGAAATACTAATTAATGCTCTTGCTTTCACTACTGTTTCTGGCTAAAGGAGGAATGAGAAAGGAGCAGAGTTGAGTGTTTCAGTTAAATAAGTCTAAATCCAGTCACCATAGTCTCAATACTCATAGAGTGCTCTAAGTTCACAAGCATCCCAGAGATGTTGAACTAACTTGGGGGTAGGATTCAGAAAACTTTGAGTGTGATCTCACTCAGTTGGCAAAGACGACAGCAGTGGCAACGGTCATTTCTGTGCCTGAGTGCTAGATTGAGGTGGACAAGAAGGGTTCCTGGAGCCAGGGAAACCTGAGAGAGAGCAGAGAGCTCCCTCAGGAGTTGGCAGCTCTTGCCTGTGAGGCTGAGGGGCTGATGTGGCTGAGGGAGTACTAGTGACAGGCCGTGGTGCCGCAGTTTGCACGGGAGCGACGTGCACAGGGAGGGCTCTGCGTCCTGCTTGTAGGCCCACAGCCCAGGGAAGGGCTCTAGGTCTTTGCCAAAATGGTGGGCACATGCCTAAGAGCTAAAACCAGTGTTCCTGTGGAGAAAGCCCCCGAGAAGGATTGTAGACCTGGACTTCAGGAGAGCTAAATTTCACCTCTTCAAAGACCTACTTGGAGAAATCCTGTGGGTTAGGACTCTAGAAGTAGGGGAGCTCAAGAGAGCTAGTTGATGTTCAAGCACCACTTCCTCTAAGCTCAAGACCAGTGTATTTCTGAGTAAAAAATCGAGGAGACAAGATATGCACACGGGTGAACAAGTAGCTTCTGGAAAAACTCAAATGGCAGAAGGAAGCTTACGGTGTATGGGAGGGACTGGGCACTTGGAGGGATTATAGGAATATTGCTAGAGTATGTAAGGTTATAAAAAGGCTAAGGCCCTCTTAGAATTAAATCTGGAAAATGATGTAAAAGACAGCAAGAAAGGCTTCTTCAAGTACATCAGTAGGAAAAGGAAGACTAGGGAAAATGCGGGCCTGCTGCTGAATGAGGTGGGTGCCCTGGTGGCTGAGGGTACGGGGAAGGTGGAGTTACTGAATGTCATCTTTGCTTCGGTCTTTACTGCTAAGACCAGCCCTCAAGAATCCCAGTCACTGGAGGAAGACTCTCCCTTGCTCAAGGAGGGTTGGGTAGGGATCACTTAGAAAAGCTGGACACCCACAAATCCTGCTTTTTCAGGGGTGTTGGGCTAGACTATCCACAGAGGTCCTTTCTAACTACTACTATTCTGTGATCTTGTCAGGCTCGTGTTGTTTGAATTGGGTTCTCTGTGAGAGTAAGTGCTCTGAGAAAGGCTTTATGCTCTGGAACAAGAGGGCACTGACAAGTCATCCTAGCTGTCTGCTAGATTACTATATCTCTGCTTTTGTATCAATAATATCAGTCGGGGTGCTTTTGTGAGCAATGGTGGTTTCAGTATTTCTAAGTCTAATTCTCTCATCTTCTTACTAAAAGCCAGAAATTTGTGTAACTGTTGATGTGTTTGCATTCATGTACATGCAGGGAGATGTACTGTCATGTTCTGATGGTTTGATAATATAGCTTTTAGTGTTAACAAAGTTTGGTTGTGGGCTTCGGTGTACTTAACCTAAAATTATGTGGGTTTTGTGGAGGAGTTAATGCTTCTGTAAAAGTGAGAGGATCTGGAGATTTGTGGTAAAATGAGGCTACCTCCCTCTGGTCCCACTGCAGAGATGCAGGATAGGTTGGTAGAACAGATCTCTAGAAACCCCAGCCACAGCACATCCAGAGACTTTAGCTTAGGACAGTGTAACTTGATCTGTCTCAGGGAGACAATGCTTCATATTCCTTATGGATATGAAAGATCTGGAGGTGAGATACAAAAAGGTGAACATACTGATATTTCCTCTGCTCTGTGTCAGGCTATCCTCTGACTTCCAGTGTCAAAGCTTATTTATTTATTTAATGAGTCATGTATCCTTCTTTAACCTGCCTTGCAGGTCTTGAGGACAGTTACAGTGCAACCCCTCTCACACCTGCTGCAAGAATATCTGCACTTAACATCGTGGGAGACTTGCTGAGAAAAGTGGGGGTAAGTGATTACCTGCTAGCCAATGCTCTTGGAAAGGTGGAGCTGTCTGAAAGTGCAACCAGCCCTATTTGTGCTGTTGCTCACGGGAGACGAAGGAGTATCTTGCCCCTAGGTTAGCTATGCTTGGCCTTAAAATTTGGTCTGAACTTTGTGCATTTCTCACCAACCCCCAAATAAAGATGGGCTCTGCTCTGCTTTTCTGCATGGGGATAAGATCATCTACAAATTTCTAAAAGTGCATGGGCAGAAAGAATAAATCCCCATGAGTAAATTAAAGAATTGCTCCTGTGAAAGGCAGAGAAGAAAGCCAGCTGGTGCCTACTGTACAGAGGGCTTCTGATGAAGTTTATCTTGAAAGTCCAGTAGTCTTTTGAGCAAGGCCTAATGTCATGTTAAGCTGTAGTTTAACATTTAAGGCAGTGTTGATGCTGGAGAATTATCCTGCAACAACTTTTTTTTTTTTTTTCCCCCTTTATTCCCCAGTGCTATGTTGGCACAAGCATTTATATGACTTTTTGATGAGCTGAGCTGCACACTGACACAGCTGAAGAGTAACCAAGCAACAAAGGTGGAGTGATTTAGGATGGGGTTTGTGGTAGGGTATCTGTGTCTCAGTTCTCTCAGGTGCACCACCTGTTGCATACAACCTAATATGTGTCTAGGGGAGCAAATAGCTCAGATGAACACCTAGTAATCTAAAAAGTGATGCCAGTAAGAAAGATGTCAGTATCCTCAAGGAAGCTGAAGATTGTGTGTTCCTCTTGGTGAACAGCATTGACTCCTTAACCTCCCCTACAGAAACAGAGATTCAGCTTTAGAGAGATGACTGACTGCCTTCATCTCTTCAAAAATTCAGAGCTTCTGTGGCACTGGGGTGCAGCAGGTTGCTCTATGACAGCTCATTCTAAAAGAAACGAACACTCACATGCTCTCCCCAAACACTCTGAATGCTATTTTTTGTGTGCCACAATGCCACCTTAGGAAAGAGAAGTGTGATACGTGACGCTTGCCTCATCTGTGTTAACAATAGGCTTTGGAGTCCAAACTTGCATCTTGCCGAAACTTTGTGTATGACCAGTCCCCAAATAGAACCACAATGTCCATGTACATGAACAGAGATGTCCTTGAAACACGCTTGAGTCCTCATCAGCCTCTGTGTGATCCAGGGTGAGTGGTGTTCTCTACTGTTTTGTCTTGGTGAGAACTGTTGCTGTTAGAACTTAGTGACTGGTACTGTTCTGTTTAGTGTTAAATCTTTGTTTTGGTAGACATAGATTTGTTTTCAAAAGATAGGAAGTTTAGTTATTCAGGGTCATGATTTGAACCTTTCAGATCAGTTTAAAAGTTGGAAACACTAGCTGCTGAAATTTGAAGAGCAGCTGGAGTCAAGTTTTGAAAACCACAAATTCAAAGCAAATATAATACATGTATTTAATTACAAACCTAGTGTTTAAATGGGATAAAGTACAACAGAGGAGCTCTTGCTTATTGTCTCAATTGGTTTTGTCCTTTAGGTTCCTGTACGAGGAACATTATAGCATATAGGGACTTCCTTTATCACAGTTAAGATTCTCATAAATGAGAGAACAGGGAAAAGGCAAATAATGTGTTCACTCCATCACAGTGATTTATGGTTGCTAAAATGTGTTTCCAAGGAGCAGCTGACAGGAAGTTGCTGGACTCAGCTTCAAAATTTGTCTGAACACCTGAACTGGTTGGCTTGCTTTTTTAAAATAAATGAATTAAAATCAACAAGGTTATTGCAAATTGCTGTTCAGTGTCTGCTTAAATCCTGTCAGTCCTCTACTGCACATTCTCTAGATTCTCTGTAAGTTGTCTGTAGTACAGTTTGTTCCAGACTTAATTATTCAGAGAGACCCTTGCATTGGGAATACTGGTTTGTCCCATTACTCAGTGCCCAAAGTTGTGTGGAAGGAGTGCTCCACATTTTACTTGCTATCCCAGCCTTGGGAGCACCACCAAGAAAGCCTCAAGGGCCATACATTTATGTACTTGTGCAGCTGATTATACCTCTGCTGCTATAATCCTAGAACTGAAATTCCAACCCCTGTAAAAGATACTTTTCTGCAGGGAAATGAAGCCTGAGTGGTGTATTCTGGAAGTGAGCGGGTTCCTCTGCAGACAGTAACACTGAGGAAGAAAAGCCCTAACTTCTGGTTTTATTTGATTCACAGACTAGTGAAACGCCTGGAGTTTGGAACACGGCCTTCAAATATTCCAGGACCAATGAGCCATCCCTCACAAAGTGTTGTCAAGATGCTGCTATGAAAAGTGTGGCTACCTTTGGAAAAAGGAGGGGGGGGGGGGGGGAGTAATAATCTTCAGATAGGAAGAGCCCACGTCCG